>OZ007577.1:8823857-8826357 GCA_963931925.1 Onchidella celtica
ATAACATTTTTTTTTTTCACGTTTTCTTTTTGACCTGACGAAGTGCCTATAGGACTGAACGTTTGTTTGATTCTATGTCTATTTTGACTGTGGTAATAGTGGTAATAGTAGTAGAAGCAGTAGTAGTACTAATAATAGTGGTAATGGTAGTAGCAGTAGTAGCAGTGGTAGTGGTTGTAATAGTTGTGGTAGAAGTAGTAGTAGTAGTAGTTGAGGTAATGGTGGTGGTAGTAGTAGTAGTAGTAGTAGTAACGGTAGTATAGGTGTTATTAGTAGTGGTAGTAGAAGTAGTAGTAGTAGTTGTTGTAGTAGTAGTAGTGGTAGAAGTATTTATTGTATTTTATGTTTGTATTTGTATACTTCTTTAATTCCATTTGGGAAATTTGCTTTTGTGTCATTGTATCTATCTATCTATGTGTTTTTTTCAGGGGGGGGGATGAGGTGGGGGGGGAGGGGGGATTGATAGGGAGTAGTTGCAGTAATAGTAGTCGTGGTAGTAATGGTAGTGGTGGTGGTAGTAGTAGTGGTAGTATAATTAGCAATTGTAGTAGTATTGAGAGGACTAGTAGCAGTAGTAGTATTAGTAGCAGCTGTAGTAGTAGTAATAGTAGAAGTAATACTTTTTTCTAGTATTGGTAAGGATAGTAGTCGTGGTAGCAGTAGTAGTAGCGGTGTTAAAAATTTGTTCTTTAATTTTGTTCACGTTATTGTATTCTTGTTGTTGTTGTTGCTGTTGTTTCTTATGTTGTTGATTTTGTTATTTACTGCTAAGGTGGGAGCTTTTTCACATTTTTTTGGGGAGGGGGGAGAGGTTGTGTTATATTTCAACTCTGTACAAAGCCTAGTGCCAATTCCTTGTGTTAATTTTAATGATTTCAAGTCGCACGAATTAGACATTGATTTCGAAGGAAAAGTAGTGAAAAAGACAACGGGCTCTCCAACCTACAACTGACCAAGTACACTTCCCATCCTCAGGTCAATCGCGTGGCTTACGTGACAATTTTCGTCGTCCAAGCGGTCAAGGGCGTCACCGATACCTTCCACAACGGCTTCTTGCCCATCGTGTACATGGATGATAATAACTTGGACAAATCCAGAGTAAGCATTTACATGGGTAAGTCACATGGCTGGCCACGTCCCCATGGTGAGAATAACAATGATAAAAATGGACAAAAATAACTGCTGAAAAGATATCACTCTTGAAATATCCGTATTCATTAAGGCTTTCCACTGATACTTTTAACATTTTCTGGGCAAGTGTTGTCCTTGAAATATCGACACCAGCGTCATTTCTACGGTACCGATGACTGATCCAGATTAATAAATAATTTATCGTATTTTGTCGTTGGCTTTCTTCTTGTCCCAGTGCCTTCCTCTATTCTTGCCATGTTCTCTGGAAACATTGAGTGTAGAATAAAATAACTTGGTCGCTCGTTTTCCTGTCTCCCTGCACACCTTTCCCTCACAACATAATTATCAGCAATTGCTGTCTCTTTGGGCTATTGCGCGATATTATTTCTTTTGATTTTGCATCTTTCTATCCGTCTACCCCTTCCCTTGACCCCCCCCCCTCTCTCTCTCTCTCTCTTTGTCTCTCTTTCTCTCTATCGTTCTCTCTCCTCCCTTCTTATACTCTTCCTCCTCTTTCTCTCTCTCTCTTTCTCTGTCTTATCCCCCTCTATCTCTCCGGCTGACTTAAAATTTTAGTATGATTTGCAGGACAATGCTATCTACTGTTTAAGATAGTAAATTGATGTCTCTGACCAGATTTCTCAACAGTTTCTGTCCACACATTTGGTGTGTTTCTTATTTCCAGGCATCATGAATGTCATTTCCGAATTATCGGCACCGATAGGCAAGCAGATCAATGGAGTTCTGAGTGAAGTCCCGATAGATCTCAACGGTAGGACATTTGTCCTGATGTATTTATATCAAAATTTCAAAGATAAGTTTTTTTGTCCTGATATTTTATGTGTATGTTGAGATTTCAACAGTAAGACCCACATTATCCTGGTATGTCTATGTTGAGATATCGAAGGAACGACTTTTATCCCAACTTGTCTATGTTCTAGAAGATCTGGTGTCATACGCCAATTATAACTTAGTAAATGTAACTGATCTTCAGATCAGCGTCTTGGTCAGGCTTTCTGAAACTTACAAGACAGATCACGCTTGTTTTGATGTTTTCCTTGTTTTTTATCGCTTTGTCGTCGCTGTGGTTATTATTGCATTTTTCGTCGTCTTAGTACTTTTCTATTCTTCTGTCTGAACTTTTTATGAAAAAAAAACTGAGTTAAGGCCGTAAGATGGAATAGCAAAGAATATTTTATCATTTCTGCGAAAACTGTGAGGGTATCTCGCGTCTATGAGATTAGATTTTGAAGCTTGAAAGAGTTGTTCTCACACTTTGTATAGTTTAACTACAAACCGATATTTCTCAAACTTGCTGATGTGGAGATAGAATTAACCAACATTAAGGCGACCATCTGTTAATTGTAAA
>OZ007577.1:8828857-8873857 GCA_963931925.1 Onchidella celtica
TATGGAGGTTTGTCGACATACAAGTCATTTAAAGTATGGCATTAAGAGATGCCAGTGCTGACTCCCACCAGCATCAGATTTTGCAAGCTCTCTGGGTTTTTTGGGACCTTTTAGCTGAAGATATTATGATCAAGAGTGTTTCAGGTTGTGTGGCATTACAATGAAACTACCTCAACTTATGTTTAGTAAAACTCCCGTGTTGACCGTACAATCCCATCATTGCAGGATTTCGGAAGGGAGGGGAGCAAAGGAAATAATGGGGGGGGGGGTGGGAGGGGGGGACTAGACAGGGGAATTTTTAAAAAAAATGAATCGATTAGGAGAAGGAGGACGATAGAAAGAAGGAAGAGCAGAAGAAAACCCAAGATTTTTTTTTTTTTTTTATGGCTTTTCAGCAAGCCAGATGAGCATGAAATGTCAGAGAAACATGGACGGCGCTATAGTGTGAATGACGCCGATGGACACAGAAGACACAGCGTGATGTCTAACGTGAGCAGGAGCAGGTAGGTCAGAAGTCATAATTTGGGATATTTCACGCTCAAGCTCAGCAAAAAATCCACACCCCCAACACAGTTATGACATCGAAGCAATATAGATTTTTTAAAAACATATTTTCATATTGTTTCGTTTTTTATCTTCTTCATGCTTTCTAATGTCGTCCTGCCATCTTATGGCTGATCTTCCGTTGGATCTCTTTCCAGCTGTTGGTTGCTAATCAGTACACTTTGTTGTCCATCTACTGTCTTTATATCTAGACACGTGCCCCGCCCTTTTCCATTTAAGTACCTTTAAATATGTCTGTGGTCAGTCTTCTTTCTTATTTCACAGTATGGAACTTTATCTTGTAGTTTCATTTTCAGCTCTTCCTTTCCACATATGTCATATTGTTAGACATTAAAAAATTTAATATTCCGAAAACGTCCTTGAACATGCTGAGCGAAAATTTTGTCCCATTCAAGGATCTCAGATTTGGAAATCTGCCCCAGTTACTGAGAGAAACTGGAAATGTTATGTCTTTAAATTACGCCAGCTGAAGAACCATTTCTGTATACTCTGAATGTCCATCAATGTTTTTGTTTTGCTTTGTTTTTTTAAACTGAAAAAATGCATTTTGTGTCTGTGTGTGTTTATATATTTTTATGTTCGATTCAGCGTAAGTATGAAATAAATGTTGCAAAACGCTCATTTAGTATCCTCTGATGTTCACATTTTTTGATTTATTCTTGCTTCCTTTGTTAAGTTCCATTAACGGGGCGGCGAGCTATATAAATTCCATGTATTATTATTATTTTTTAAATTTATCATTATTATGATTATTATTTCATTATTTATCATTATAAGACATTATAAGACAAGGTTCATAGACTTCAGAAGTGACGCGCCACATCAAGGCCCAGGCTGCTAGAGAACGTGGCCACCGGGCAGAGTCCGTCCCCGCGACAACAGCAGACATCCATTGTCCTGTGTGCTCGCCACTCTGCAAGTCCCAGCTTGGACTACGGAGCCATCTCCACCTTCACTCACGACTATGCAGATATGTTCTCCTCGGAATTGGAAGAACCAGCATGATAATGATGATTATTATTTCATTATATGTCATTATCATTATTATTCTTGTCTGCCAGATCCAGCCTGTTCCCAGCGGTCACTGGACCCACAGAACGCCGTGTCAGTCTGACCGGAGACCTGGTGTTTGAGCAACCAGTGGCCGCTGATGGAGGGGAGAAAAAAGAGGGAATTCTGGATTTGTTGAAAGGTTGGTCAGTCGACGGGGGTCATTAGATGGGTCAGTTGATGGGGTCAATGGATGAGTCACTTGATGGTGGTCAGTTGATGGTTGGGAAAGAGCAAAAATTTCAACAACAAAAAATAAAAAATAGTCATAATAAATGATGAAAAAAAAAGAATCGCGCCCCCCCCCCCCCACACACACAGGATCTCCCAATGTTCGAACATTCCACACAGTTTTTCAATATGACAGGGCAAATAAACATTGCAATGTGTTGACGGCCCATGGGGTCAGGGGAGACAATGCTTCCCGTGCCCCGTGCGCTGGCAACCCACACTACACCACTGTTTTTCTTTCTCTCTCTCTCTCCCTCCATCTCTATCTCTCTCACTCCCTCTCTCTCTCTCTCAGTCTCTCTGTCTGTCTGTCTGTCTGTCTGTCTGTCTCTCTCTGTCTGTCTCTCTCTGTCTCTCTGTAGCCTCTGTATTTATAACCATTCTCTGGGGGTTGGTTGGCACACGAGGAAGTGTCCTCTACCTTCCTATCGTCCTATTATAATCCTGTGTATGTTCTCGCTTTTTCCCAGCACAGTTTGACCATTATCGTGTCAAATTGCTTCCCACAAACTCAGACTCAGAAAGTAGATATCATTGTATAAGTTGTTTGTGTTCACTGCTCTTCTGCCCCTCCTAGATTTCCCCTGGGCGCTACACCGTGTGTTCAAGAAACCGGTCTTTGTGGTGCTGCTGGTGGACGTGGCGCTGGCTGCTATTCCTCTGGACGGGACTGCTATCTTCAGAAATACCTACATGGCAAATGAGTACAACATCCCTATGTCTGAGGTGGCCTTGATCTCAGGTGACAGATAGACTAACAGACTGACACACAGACAGTTTGATTGGCGGAAGGACGGGCGGACGGAGGAACGGACAGACAGACAGACAGATAGAGGGATGATGATTAGCATTGGGGGGGGGGGTGGATGGAAGGATGTAGGACAGACGCAGGCGAACGGGCGGGGGGAAGAATAGACTGACAAACGGATAGATAGACATATAGATAGATAGATAGACAGATAGATAGACAGCCAGACAGACAGACAGACAGACAGACAGACAGAAAGATAGATAGATAGATAGATAGATAGATAGATAGATAGATAGATAGATAGATAGATAGATAGATAGATAGATAGATAGATAGATAGATAGGTAGATAGATAGATAGATAGATAGATAGATAGATAGATAGATAGATAGATAGATAGGGGAAAGAAAGAAAGAAACAAAACAAAGAGAGAGAGAGGGAGGCAGGAAAGAAAAAATGAAGAGGGAGATGAAAAAAGACGACAGAAAAAGGTACGGGGGTGGGGAAGGGGTGGGGGGAAGGGGGGGGGAGAAGCCCAACCAAGTTCCAACAACACTATATATGGCCTTTAGCGTCTTTACAGACGGTCTTAGCAGCTAGAATATTCACTTTCACTTTGACTGACAGCTTCTCTCGTGGCTTATTCTACCAATGTTTGACCCGAGAGTGCGATGGCAGTGATTGCAGGTCAGTCTTTTGGGTTCACTTTGGCGAGTGTTTTCATTCCGCCTCTGTCGTTTTGTCAGGTATGTTTCTTTTGCCTTGAAGTCTATTGCGAGCGTGCCACTGCGCAATTTTTGTCTCCATCTGCTTCGATCATTTGCAAGGTTCTCCCATTCATTGGGGTCGATGTTGAATGCTTTCATCGTGACCTTGCAAGTGTCTTTGAATCGCAGATGTGGCCTACCTCTGGGTCGGTTGCCAGTAGCAAGTTCCCCGTAGAGAATTTGTCTGGGGATGCGATCATTTTCCATACGGTGGAGATGTCCAAGCCACCGCAGTCTTTTTTTGCCTAGGAGAGCCTGAGTTGATGGAATGTTGGCTCGGCTCAGAACTTCGATATTTGAGATCCTGTCTTGCCACTTGATCTTGAGAATTTTGCGTAGGCAGCGAAGGTGGAAGGAGTTGAGGGATCTTTCATGTTTGGAGTAGGTGGTCCATGTCTCTGAGCCATACAGCAGGGTGCTTAGGACGCAAGTTTGGTACACGAGTACCTTTGTTTTGATGGTCAGCTTGCTATTGTTCCACACCCTTTTTGAGAGTTTGCCAAAAGCTGTGGCCGCCTTTCCTATTCTGGCATTTATTTCAGTTGTTATGTCTGTGCTACCATTGATGGTTGAGCCTAGGTAGCAGAATTTTCCCACTTGCTCCAGAGGAGAGCCATTCAGCATGATTGGGTTGGGGTTTCTCAAGCCTTGTGTCAAAACTACAGTTTTTGAGACACTGATCTTTAGCATGAATTTGTCACAGGCTTTGGCAAGGCTATTGATGAGAGCCTGGAGCGTGGTTTCATCGTGGGCCACGATTGCAGCATCATCTGCGAAGAGGAGCTCTTGCAACATAATATGCTCTGTACGAGATTTTGCTTTTAGTCTGGCAACATTAAAAATGGAGCCGTCCACTCTGGTGTTAATAAGTACTCCACCTGAACATTGACCAAAGGCATTCTTGAGTAGGGCTGCAAAATATATACCAAATAAGGTAGGAGCAAGAACACATCCCTGCTTCACACCGCTGTTTACAGCAAATGAATTGGATGTGCAGCCCTCAAAGTTGACACATGCCCTCATGTCAGTGTGGAAGGATGCAATAAGTTTTAGCAATGTTGGTGGACAGCCTATGGATTTAAGGACTGCATACAGGCCAGATCGGCTTACGGTGTCGAAAGCCTTTGTTAGGTCCACAAAGCATGTTATAAGCGGCCTGTTTTGTTCTTTACATTTTTCTTGGATTTGCCGAAGTGCAAATATCATGTCAATAGTTGATCGTTTGCTTCGAAAGCCACATTGTGTTTCTGGTAAGACTTTTTCCGCCAGTTGTTGAAGGCGGCAGAGGATGACGCGAGCAAAAGCCTTTCCAGTAATGCTGAGGAGGGATATGCCTCGATAGTTGTTGCAGTCGCCTTTGTCTCCTTTGTTCTTGTAAAGTGTGACAATTTTGGCGTCTCTCATATCATGTGGTATCACGCCTTCTTTCCAACACTGCAGTAACAGATTATACAGGTGTGGTAATAGTGGGCCTTTTAGGTCTTTTAATACCTCTGCAGGAATGTTGTCACTTCCTGTGGCTTTTCCAGCAGACAGGTGGTCGATTGCATTGGAAAGCTCGACTAAGGAAGGTTCAGCGTCAAGTTCGGCCATTATTGGCAGTTTTTGGAGGTGTTCCTCAAAATCTGGTGGAATATTTTTCTCAGTTGAATACAACAGAGAGTAATGCTCTACCCACCTATTCAGTTGTTCATTTTTATCTGTGATGGGTTCACCATTTACAGACTTAAGTGGGGCGCTTTTGGTGATGATTGGCCCAAGAGCTACTTTCATCTGACTAAAGGCGGTTTTCATATCTCCCTTTTCATTTGTATTTGTATTTGTATTTGTATTTGTATAACTCTTTAATCCCATTTGGGAAATTTTGCCTTTGTGCCATTGCACCCCAGTTACAACTGGAGCAGGCACGTCGTCGCCACAGTGCAGCGCCGGTCGGCGTTTTTTTTTTTTTTTTTTGGTGGTGGGGGGATGAGGGGGAGTGGGTGGTAGGGATGAATTTTTATTTAATTTTGCCCGGGCAGCGGCCTGTTCGGCCTGCTCTTTACGATTTCCAACTGCCAAGGTATCTTTAACGTGCGCAACGTGCACACGGGCCCTCCGAATTTTTTCGTCCTTATCCGAGAAGACTAGGTACTCGATCCTACCCCTCAATAGGATCAGGGACATGAAAATATGAGAAAAATCCCAAACTTCCAACATGCCTGCACCGGCCGGGTTTAGAACCCGGGACCCTTGGCATGAGAGGCGAGCACCTTGCCTCTAGACCACCATTTGCCTCTTGTATGCTGTTACACAAGTCTGTCCAGTATTTGTTGGCGCAACGTCTTACCTCCAGCTGAAGTTTAGCTTTTGCATTTTTCAAACAAGTTTTTGTACTCTGATTGCAATTTTTGTTATACTCATTGAAAGCAGATTTCTTTTGCTCAATGAGAGGTAGGAGAATTTCGCTGTTCTGGGCTACCCAGTCGTTGTTTGAAACTTTATGCTGTCCAAAAGACTTGATGGCACAGTCATGAATTTTTGAACTGAGAGTGTTCCATGTTTCATCTACCGAGTCACATTGGGTGACATTATCCATGCTTTCAGCAAATAACTTTTCAAATGACTTTCTATTTGATTCATCTTTGATTGCTGTTACATTGATCTTAGGGATTGAAGGGGCTTTTGATCTGTATATTTTCTTGGCCGAAATTTTGATTTTGCTGACTACCAGTGCATGGTCGGTGTCACAGTCAGCACTGTGGAGGGAACGAGTTATTTTTATACAGCCCAAACTCTTCCTCCTTGAGAGAATAAGATCTAATTGATGCCAATGGCCAGACCTGGGATGGCGCCATGATGTTCTTTGGCATCTCTTAAGGTCAAAGTACGTGTTTGTAACACATAATGAGTTTACGGAGCATAACTCCAGAAGGCGCTGCCCGTTTTCGTTGATGTTGCCAATGCCGAAGTGCCCAATGCACTTTGGCCATGCGGAGTGATCTGCTCCCACTCGAGCGTTAAAGTCACCCAGAATTAGCAGGCCTTCGGTGAGAGGGATGTTGTGGAGAGTCCTCTGCAATGTCTCGTAGAAAATGTCTTTGGTCTCGTCAGAGGAGGTAAGTGTTGGGGCATAGACACAGATAATGTTGATAAAACCAGACCGGGTGTTCAGTCTGAGTGTCATGATGCGTTCTGACACTCCAGTTGGAGTTGCGATCGAATTGATAAGGGAGTTTTTTACAGCGAAGCCCACGCCGTGGATTCTCGGCTGTTCGCTGCTAAGGCCCTGCCAGAAGAAGGTGTAGTTTTCTTCTTTGACTGACCCGGAGTCGGGAAGTCGAGTTTCTTGAAGGGCAGCGATGTCGATGTTTAGTAGCTGAAGTTCTCGATCAATAATTTGGGATTTCCTGATGGAGTCAATATCAGTGAGATCTTGCTGTTGCAAGCCTGGGCGCATTGTTCTGACGTTCCAGGTACCAAGTTTTAGTATTTTTCTGTTTCTGCCAGGTGCACACTTTACGTCAGCTTTTTGACTTTTGGTCTAGCTCCAACCACCTTATGAAGCAGGCCGACGTGGCGGAACAACACCCAACTGCCTGGGGGCTGCCCAGGTTACGGCGGGCGGTAGTTGATCAATGCAGCTGAAAAGCCGCTCCCACCGACAGAGGGGACCCCTGGCGCTCATCCGTACGCCAAATGGATTGAGCTTATCACCGGTAACTGCCACCTCCCGTGTTGTGCCCATCCGTGACGGATGGCTGGAGTGTCCTCTCCAAATCGGAAATGGGTGGGCTTATAGAGGAGAGACAGACGCTTGCCAAGCCCGAGCAAACGCCTCCTCGTTTTGCTGCCTTGCCTGGGCTATTTTTAAGAGATGGTGCTTTGCCCAGAGGCACCACCCCTCTCTCTGCCATTCTAGTTAAACCCAAAGGAGAGACCAGGTCAATACATTTGGAACTAGTCCGGCTGCAGGAGATGCTGGAAGCCAGTTTGATGCAGTTCTCCCTGACAGCCACCTTCGGGTCTCCACTCCTGATTTTCTGTCTGGGTTTACTCCCATAGCCTTTGCTATCATAGCGACACACAAGGCAGTGTGGTATTTGTATTCAGGGTTACCTTCCCCTAGTCTTCCTCTCTCCCGAGATGACCCACAAGACAGTGGGGGTGACAGTGGCAGGCTGTATTGTGTACTACACAACACTACACCATGCATAACCAGTGAAGACACAACATCAAAGTGAAACTCATCATTAATTGTCCACATTCCCAGGTATTACATCAGCTGTTGGGCACATCACTGGAACGATTTTGGCTACCTTGCTTTGTAGAAAGGTGACCACTAAGCTAGGATACGTCATCGTGATCCTGATCGCTTATGTAATGGTCAACTGCATCATTCCTGTCGATTTTTTCCTGGACTGTCCGAATGTACCTGTGTATGGTGACACGGGCGAAATGTGAGTGGAGATGGATGGATCGATGGATGGATGGCTTGATGGATGAACTGATGGATGGATGGATGGATGATTTGATAGATGCGTGATGAATTGATGGATGGATGATTGGATGGATGGATCAATGGATGAACTGATGGATGGATGGATGGATGATTTGATAGATGCGTGATGAATTGATGGATGGATGGTTGGATGGATGGATCAATGGATGAACTGATGGATGGATGGATGGATGATTTGATAGATGCGTGATGAATTGATGGATGGATGATTGGATGGATGGATCAATGGATGAACTGATGGGTGGATGGATGGATAGATCGACGGATGGGTGGATGGATGGATGGATGGGCGGATGGATGGATCAATGGGTGAAATGATAAATGGATAGATAATTTGATAGATGGATGGGTGAATGTAAGAATAGATAGAGAGACAGACAGGGGGACAAACGGACAGACGGAGGGACGGAAGGACAGACGTATACATAGAAAGACTAAGTGTTTCTCCAATTAATGTGAGTCACTGACTTACCCTATTTTAGTATCTTCTGATGTTCAAATTTTTTGTTTTATTTGTTTCCTTTGTGAAGTTCTTGAATACACAATAATATTTTAACGGTGGACCTAATTAGCCGTAACAACAAAAGTCAGCCAAACAGTGATAGAAGGGGTGGGGTCGAGGCGGGTATGCCAGGGCTGTTGGATGTCTCGTTAAGACTAGCGTCAGAGAAACACCCGAGTAATAGTTAAACGAGGTACACGTCAATGTCTCTGTCACACTGTCACCTCATTATTTGCCTACAAAGATTGTAGTCATTAAGTGCTTGACCAATATTGTATGTTCACTTTGAACACGAAAACGATTGGCGAATAATATTCCATGCCATCATACTGTACATATTTTCTCAGGGGTATTCCACTTAACATAATTATAATTATTATCTATTATTATAAAAGTGAACTTTCGAGGCTATGTTAGCCTACTCCTCCGTTAATACTTAGCCCACACGCTTCAAATTTTACACACGTCGACATTATCTACATACCCAGGTTTTCGTCACAAAGGCTAAAACATACGAAAACTCCTGTCCCTGAATTTATCGAAATAGATTTTTTCAGTCATTCTATTTTAATTCACCATTTTGATTGAAACGGAAGAATGATACCATTGTGACGCGCCGTCTGAACGCGGAAGTTTGGTTCCGCACCAAGAAACGAAACCGTTCGCAGAACGAGTAATTAAATAAAATAATTACGTGTGAAATTGTGGTGTAACAGTAAGTTCTATTAGTCATAGCATGGAATTCAAATGCCGTTTTAATGTAGCCTAGATCTAGATATACGGTTGCGCTTAGTACATGGAAAATTTGCAAGATATATCTTGCGCGGGTCGGCTAGTATACTATATTATAATATTCAAAATTTTTGCAGGGGTATTCCGCTCAACGTCACGTCAGATTGTGACTGTTCCATTGAAAGACAACTCATAGCTTGTGGTGATGACGGTAGAAACTATTACTCCCCTTGTTTCGCTGGCTGTACGGATGCAGATGGCAAGGTCGGGGGACATAAAGGAATTACAGTGGAATAAATTGTTCTTATTGTAAATTATATTGAATGCTAGGAGATTCTTAATATTTGGCGAGTGGGTGAGTGTGTGAGTGAGTGAGTGGGTGAATGAGTGAGTGAGTGAGTGAGTGAGTGAGTGAGTGCATGAGTGAGTGGGTGAGTGAGTGAGTGAGTGAGTGAGTGAGTGAGTGAGTGAGTGAGTGAGTGAGTGAGTGAGTGAGTAAGTGAGTGACCAATGAACGAGTTAAGAACTAAATTTCAATTTGATTTTAGATTGTTTGATCGAACGATTACATGATAGACCCCACCCCCTCTCTCCCCTCTCCCACAGTTGTTCACTGAGTGCACACTCCTGGTCAACACGACCACTCCCGGGACGGTCACCCCAGGGCTGTGTGACACCGACTGCCACAGGAACTTCATCATCTACTCCGTTCTCCATGGACTTCAGTATGCCTTCGACTCATTGGCCATGGTACCTAGGCGCTTGTTGATGATCAGGTAAACGGCACTTTGGCAGACATCAGATTGGTTTATTTCACTTACGTCACTAAAAACTGTGATCCCCCCTCCCCCAATGCACATCAGCTGAGCATGCGCACTTTAAAGGATTTTGTTGTTTTTGGCACATCGACAGAGCATACGCACTCGCAAAGATTTGCATGTAATCCAAAAACAAGACTTGAAACTCTTAAGAGGACCAGAAGTATGTGTGAATAGAGAGAACTCACTATTGATCGATTTGCATTGCGAGACTTAGGGGCTCGGTGGAAACCATTGTTAGCATGGAGTGGAAAGTAGGTCACTGCGATAAACAATGTCCCTTTGTACATTTCCATGGGGGTAGGAGCATACAAACGGCTCTAATAGTTTCAATCAACCCCAAAATTTGAACAAATCACTAGTAAGTAGATCCTCACACTCTCGATGGTGAAGACGGTCCCTTCCAATTCTTGTTAGGTCGTGATCTAGTTTTGCCATTTGGCACAAGTGATTTCTTTCTATAAATACTTTCTGGGACAACGAAACAAATGGCCTTAGAGCTTCCGAAAAAAGATGAAGTAAAATTCCCAGTTTCTTTGGTGCACAAATTCTGTGACGTCAATGAAACAAACCAATTCTTATTCTCATAAAAGAGAGTGCAGGTGACGTCGAAATACACTAGATTGACACTATTAATCATACATCATACATTAACCCCTTCTCTTCTTTTCCCGGAACTGTTCCGGGCTGTATAGTCTCACTATAATGTCATGTGCCCGGAACTGTTCCGGGCTGTATAGTCTCCCTATAATGTCATGTGCCCGGAACTGTTCCGGGCTGTCTATTCTCACTATAATGTCATGTGCCCGGAACTGTTCCGGGCTGTATAGTCTCACTATAATGTCATCTGCCCGGAATTGTTCCGGGCTGTATAGTCTCACTATAATGTCATCTGCCCAGAACTGTTCCGGGCCTGGTTCGTAATCGTATGCATTTCTTGGGTGATTAAATGGAGACAGAAATTTTTCATTGCCTGATTTACCCTGAACAATATGGTGCAGAACTGCAAAACAAAATGCGACAGCCACAATAAATGAAAAAAAAAAAGTAACAAGTGTTTACTGGCATATAAGACTCGCTTTTTTATCTTTTAAATAATTATATCAATGATTTTTCATCTTACTGTAAGTTTTGTTTCATTTCGAAAAATAAAATATTTATTTTATGGTCTTTTGTTTATATTTTGAATTACATTTACAGTATATGGGGGCACCAAAATCTTTTACATGTACGTGTATAAGGCCTCTAAAAGTCTTAATCCGGCCATGTCAGTAAGCCTATTGTTTTGGGATGCAAAGGGCCACGTCATAAAGATGAGAATCACTGGCCAAAGCAGTATTTATTACAATCTACTATTAAAGATCGTTTTTCCAGAACTGCTTAAGTCAAATTTTGCATGAGTTATGGCTACTTTCTGATAGTCATTCGAAATAGTTGAAAATAAGATTTTGGGGAAAACCCAGCGAGTTGACTGGAGGTCAGAAATCAAATAGAGTGGTGAGTGGAGAAGGTGAGGCAAACAACTGGCCATGAGTGAAGCTCAGACTACTCATATCAACTGACTGGTACGAAATGCAATGTTTGTCTCACTTAAGAGCAAGGTTAAGGTCACAGAATTTGGGAATTTTCGGTAAAATTGGTGAAGCCTATTAGGGTAAGGCGTAAGGATAAGTGACGTAACAAGTTTTTAACTGAACACTTACAACGCGTCTTTAGGGCCACACACACGTTGCGTCCTCGACCCAGGTAATGGCTACAGGCGAGAACCCAGGCCACCGCCTAGGTTTGGTTGGTTGTAATTTTTGCCCCCACACACGCCGTCCGCGACCACGCTAATTTTTGGTGAGCACTGCATTCTACCTCTCACATGTGCGGCAGTTGATAAAAAAAATAATTTCCAATTTTAACAATTTTCCAAGTAGACATGTGGTATTTGGTATCAAACCTATAGTAAATTTGACGCTGATTAAGAATCTGAAGTCAAAAAAGCAAAAAACCGAAAATTGTTTGTCCACTCTTTTCAATCTCCGCCACCCCCTCTGATCTCCAATCGGAGGCGAAAAATTTGGAGCATCCAGAAAACCCGGACTCAGGCCAGGCCTCGGGCCAGCACCCAGGTGATTTGCAAGATTTTGCCCACACACGCTGGGAATTTCGTCCGTTGGATGTTCGTTGGATGTTCGAACCTGGATCGAGGACGCAACGTGTGTGTGGCCCTTAACACTAATTTTGAATGACTGTCTGAAAGGGGCCATAACTCAAGAAAAAAAAAGATTGACTTCCCCAGTTTTGCAAAAACACTCTTCACTTGCCTTTGGTATGACCAAAAAAAAAAAAAAAGAGGCGAAATGTATCAAAAGTTGGTCTCTCGTGGTATGATCTATGTGTTTCAGGACGGTGGACCCTCAAGATCGAGGTTTTGCTGTGAGTCTGTACATGTTCTCTTATGTCATGAGTAAGTAGTGGATTTATATAAAAAAATTGAAGTGTTTCACACGTAATGATATCATGAATGGAGATATTTTGGTCCTTTAAGACTTCATAGTTTTAATCTCTTATTTTTCGAAATTGTTCTCTCGAGAAAGGCTGGGTCATGGTGGTGCTGAGATGATATCATGGTAATGATGGTGAAGATGGTGATGGTATTGCTAATGCGATGAAGATAACAGTGATGATAAAGATTAGGACGACGACGACAAAAATGATGATCATGATGATGGTGGTGGTGGCGAAAATAGTGTTAAAAACTACGGTGGTGTAATAATTTGATGATGATGATGTTGACGCTGGCAATGATATCGCTAATGCGATGAAGATGAAATGATGATATCATGATGATGACGATAATGCTGATGGCGATGATGATGACGACGGTAATGATGATGATGATGATGATGATGATGGTGACGATGATGATGATGACGACGACGGTGATGATGAAAATAATGTTGATGATGATGTTGTGATGAGAGAAAAGATTCAAATACATAAATGTCAGGTCGTGGCAAACTGATTATACACTGACACTAACAACTAAATTTTGTAAATCACGAGAAATATTTTCTTCATGCATTCTGATAAAATATTATTTTTCTACCTGTTTAGTTGGCATTCCTGCACCCAACATCCTTGGTCGGTTTATAGACGGTACTTGTGTTATTTGGGATGGTGATTACTGCGCTGTGTATGACCGAGACAACATCAGGTCAGTCTGTTTGTCTGTCTGTCTGAATGTTTGGCTGATACACTGGCCATCTGGGACACAATTTTTATAATTTAATTCAGCTCCATTTGTCCACAAACACATCCCCCTACACATGCACATTCCTACATAATTATGCACATCCCTACACAAGCACATCCCTACACATGCACATCCCCTACACATGCACATTCCTACACATGCACATCCCTACACATGCATATCGCTACACATGCACATCCCCTACACATCCACATCGTTACACATGCCCTACACATGTACACCCCTGCACATGCACAACCACATCCCCTACATATGCACATCCCTACACACCAACCCTAAAAATGCACACCTCTACCCAAGCACACCTCTGCGCGTGCACACCCCTACACGTGCACACCCCTACATATGCACATCCCTACCCTGTGCTTGCATTTGCTGAAAGTCAGGGCAAGCAGTTGAGTGGTATTTGAGACACATCACTATTTTGGATGGCAAATGTAAATTTTCTTGTACATAACAATGATGACAAACATGTCTGTGCTATTTGCCCTAGTATTCAACAATCTACATACATAGAGTAGGGGTGCACATGTGGTCAAACTTTGAGTTGAATAATATTTTCATCACCACTTTGATCTCTACAGGCTCCTAGCCTTGCACCACCTGCTGGTAGAGGCTCTATAAACTCAACAAACAGTTGAAAGACTTAATTGTATTTGGTGCTTAAATCACGATGAGCTAAAACTGAGACATGGAGATAGTGAGCAAAACTCGTTCGTCTTTGTGCATTCACTGTCTCTGGAAAGTTCAGCTCTTTCTAGATGCCACTATCTAATAATTGCAATCCTGGGCCAATGCGCTTGTACAGAAGACAGTACAGCCTGAACGCGTTTAGAATTGAACTTTGACCCGGCAGCCATTTTACACATACTCTAAGATCAAGGAACATGGCGTCCTATAGTGGAGACTCGCTAGATCCCGTTGCGAAAGAAAATAAAGTGAGAACGATAGAATCAAACATTGCAAAGAATACAAGGCGTTGATCTGTACAAGCTGCCAAAGGCCAGATGGCTAGCTAATAACCAACTGAGCTGCCAAACATCACGTATCCTAACATTTTTCATTCTTTAATGCCGGACCTGTCTAAAATGTCTACACATTTGATCAGTTCAAAGTAAATGGATTTTTCCTAACTGTGGAGCTGGAAATGCCTTTTCTGTTTATGGCCTTGATCCACAAACGTTTTCTTCTCTCCCTCAGTTCCTCTGCTACCTTCCCACTCGCGTGTACGATATCGACAACCCAACTAGCACAAATGGTAGACATTTTCCATGGCATTTACCAATGCAATGGCGAGCGGAAGTAAACAAAGCGGGCGTGTGACGTCATGTTCGTTCAGCCTGAACTCTCCGATCTTTATGCACACCTATACAGTTTGGTTTGGAGCGACTGTGGACCAGGGTATGGTTTAGAACAAGGGTGGTCAAACTTTTTTCCATAGAGAGTCACATCTACGTCAGTTCTGTGTAAAGCGGGTCACATTTAAAACCTAACTCTCAAATCTCAGTACTACGTCAGGTATTTGCTATATTGTTGTATGTGCATTTTTGCCTTTTCGAGAAACTGAGGGCTGAAGTTTGGTCGGCCAAAATGTCTAAAACGCATAAAACATGACGTCACAAACACAAATGGTAGACATTTTCCATGGCATTTACCAATGCAATGGCGAGCGGAAGTAAACAAAGCGGGCGTGTGACGTCATGTTCGTTCAGCCTGAACTCTCCGATCTTTATGCACACCTATACAGTTTGGTTTGGAGCGACTGTGGACCAGGGTATGGTTTAGAACAAGGGTGGTCAAACTTTTTTCCATAGAGAGTCACATCTACGTCAGTTCTGTGTAAAGCGGGTCACATTTAAAACCTAACTCTCAAATCTCAGTACTACGTCAGGTATTTGCTATATTGTTGTATGTGCATTTTTGCCTTTTCGAGAAACTGAGGACTGAAGTTTGGTCGGCCAAAATGTCTAAAACGCATAAAACATGACGTCACAAACACATATCTCGAAAAGTTTTTAACCGATGGAAATGACACTTATACATCATGAAATTACGACTGAGAGAATCACTTTCCTGACAAAACCTCGAAGTTAGCAAAATGTCGCGAACGACTATATATACAAATACCCCTCGGTTCAATAAAAGAAAAACAAAACGATCAGTTACATAAGTATGATGTTTATCTATTGTATTTCACATTGTCTGTCAACACTATCATGGAATATGTTTTTCAACAATTTTTTTCCTTCGTGGTGTCTTTTTGTGAACAACGTTTTTGTTTTTTTTTGTCGGCCAAGCTTTCGCAGTTGCATAAATTTTTCAGGCCCGCTGGCAGGCCGTAATTTGCCTACCCCGGTTAAGAACCAACCTCTTCCATTTGATACACCCTGAAATTATCTCTCCCTCCCTCCCCACCACCATAATTTCCCTTCCAGATACCTGATGAGTGGAGTTGACCAGACCGTGGCCGTGTGTGACCTGACCACTTGTATTGTCATGTTTTGTCTCATCAAACGAGAAGCCGTCAAGTACAAGAAAGAGATGAAGAGAAAAGCGGCTGAGAAACCAACAAAAGCAGCTGAAGAAACACGAGAGAGACCAGTTTAAACACAACAGAAACACTAGACAGTTTGTGGCTCAGGGATACGGCCCGTAACGTTATGTGATTCATAAGGACCAGTTTTATAACGATGGAAGCGAACGACAGTTTGAGGCTTATCCGTAACGTTGTGATTGTACCAAATCACTGCATTATGTTTCGTATCGAGAAGGTTAGAGGAAACACGAGAGAGACCTGTTTAAAAACAGTGGAAAAAATAGATTGTAGCGCACGTAATATAGATTTTTTTTAAAAACACCAGTTTCAACGCAATGGAAGCAGTAGACAGTTTGTGGCTCAGAGATACGGTCCGTTATGAAAGAAAAGACCAGTATAAAAACAGTGGAAGCAATCGACAGATTGCGGCTCAGAGATCCGGACCGCCACGTTATGATTAAAGAAAGACCAGTTAGAGAAACACGGGAGGCTCGGAGATGTGGGCCATAAAATGTTATGATAAAAATAGTAATAGAAATTACAGCGCGGATAAGTACGCCGGCCTGCAAACTGTCCATATCATCCAATGTATAGACGTTTAATAAGCTTTAATTCAAATCTACTCTACTGATCGCTTGAAAGTACCCATGTACCCGGTGTTTAAAGAATTTTCGTGCATTTTATAATGCTCAGAATTTGAGGGTTGTTTTTTCTTTGTTTTGTTTTTTGGTCATAAAGGCAGTAATCACCAGGCTTAAGGGGTGAACCACACACAAGGTTGGTGTGGGCGCCAGACTGGCAGCTCGCTGTTTAATTCTTATGCATCACACTAATACATTAGGTACCGCCCACACCGATTTGAGATCTTTATTTTAGGAGGTTCGCTGCCCTGGGCATTTGTGCCTCCTTTGCTTGTTGGTGTTTCCTTGTTTCTTGTGTCTGGTCCTTGACCTTCGATCTTTCCGATCTTACCGCCGCGGTATGGGCTATTAGTAGTGTTTTAGTGTGATGCATAATAATTAGGCGGCGAGTCACCAGGCTGGCGCCCACACCAGGCTTGTGTCTGGTTCACCCCTAAGACTGGTATTTAATGTCAACTTAATTGTTTAAACACGTAAATATACTGAATGTACCTACATAACCGGTGTCTATACAGTTTTCACACAGCCTCTAACGCAGTCATGTAACTTTAACTGTACGGAGAAAATAAAAGCGATGTTTACTAAGATTAAGATTGGTATTTCATGTCCATGCCATTGTCTAAAGATTTGAAAATACCAATATAAAAATGTTCTTATTTTTGTTATTATGAAACAATGTTTGTGCATTTTGCAATGCTCATTATTACAATTACTAAGAATGTAAAACCATTGTTACTAAACGGTTTTGTATCTACTCTATTGTCTAAACACCCTAAACATCTGAAAATACCTGTATATCATACCTAATGTCTAATGAGTTCTTGTGGAGTTTACAATGCTCATAACTTTGGTTATTAAGGATGTAAAAACAGCCCCTTATGGAGCACAGAAGAACTATTCAATTCAGTCTTAAATGTTGCTAGTTCCACTTATGTTAAGTTTCGATAAATGAGCATCATTATAGATTATGCTCACACACGCCACGAAGTTTTGAAGTTAGATAAAAATAGAAACAAATGCATAAAGTACATTGACCTGGCTGCATTGGCGGTCAACACCCAGTTGAACAGCTTAAACAGCAGTGGCACTCCTCCCCCGGCTGGCGAAGTTCTTGTTTATGGAACTGAATTTGATTGAGGAGATAAAACCAGCGGTTCATATAACTGTTAATTACATTTTGCCGGCATTAACTACTTGGTCAATAAAGTATTCGACTCGACGCATTTGTTTGTCTCCTCATTCCGGTTTAATAATTCTGTGTTACATAAAATTTGTTGCTTTCGCAATTAGACCCCGATTTGGTCTGTATCCATTGTAAGCATGACTCGGTGATTTTTGCTGAGCAAAATGCATAAATGGATAAATAAATAAATAAATAAACATGTAATTAAACAGATGAATAAATAAAAAATACATACATGAATGTATAAGTTAATAAATAAATGAACAAAACAGTCAATGAGTAAGTAGATAATAAATACATAAAATAGATAAGCTACGCTATCTGTTACGACTATCCTGGGTTTGGGATCCAGTTGAAGTCTTCTGCATCCCAGAACTGTCAATCGAACTCTATGTTGTCGGCGTTCTTTTCGTTATCGGTTGTCGGTTTCTACATAATAAAGTATTTGTTAAAATTCAGAATGTACGTTTACACTCATACAGAATAAATATAATTATACATGATTATATAGATCGACATACACCTACACATATAGGCTACATAAATACTATGTAAATAATCTGTGCCTTCCAACCTGGTATGTCTGCACTCTTGCATAATAATTAGTTATAAATTCAGCCACTGTAGTATGCTTACGATGTCGTTCATACTTCTACATAAGCTGCCAGAACAAACACACACACACATACGTGCGTAAATAAAACACACATACATGAAATCCCACAAATAAACAGAGTAGAGAATTGTACTTTTTGTGTCACAAACTCCGTCTGCCAAGTTCCGCTGATCAAATAAACAATATAATTATTCAGTGATTGAACTCTGCAATAGTCCTTCGATTGTTTCCACATTTTGAACGCACAATACATTATGAATTCTTGCCAGGTAAAATAAGACAAATGAACCAGGAGCCCTGATTGATTCTCTCACCACCTTTATTCCAGTCTAATGATAATAGAAATGACATCACAAAATAAGCATTGGCTGAGAAAAAAAAAACTCACATCAAAACAAACAATACATTTATACCAATAATTATCCGACAAATCTTTTTTTAAACAACTTTATGTAACGTCACATCAAATTGCTGGTGAAAAAATAATAGTGACATTAGTTGATATAGTTTACATAGGCCTAATGGTATATGCTGATCAAAGACATCAATAAGCCTGAGATCACCGGAAAGTAGATCTTGATAAAATATTTGCTCATCTGAAGGAAAATACTGTGAATCATTTTCACTTCTAAAACAGCTGGACGCCCCAAATTTACTGATTTTGCTGTCAGTGTACAGCTGATACATAAAGTCAGTGAGATCATGTGTTTACTAAGCGATAAGAGATGAAGAAACTCGCGACCTGTGTTTTTATTTGTTCTGTCCCCTTTCTGAAAAACCGGAGATCTTTTAGTATTAAAGAAGAGGTATAAAAAAATGCACACTTGACAATTGTGGTATGGGCAGTGAGTAGTGTTTTAGAGTAATGCATAACAATTAGGCGACAAGCCAACAGTTTGGTGCCCACACCAGCCTTAAGCTGGTTCTCATGTGTACGGAAACGGAAACGGCAAGAAATCCTTCTTAGTCATATGGTATAATGGAAGAGTGTTTCCATGTGTACGGAAACGGCGCGCGGAAACATTCTTTCTATTTCACTACTTGAAGGCTCTTTGATATTTCCGTTGCCGTTGCTGTTTTAGTATACATGAGAACCCAGCTTAAGTCTGGCTTACCCCTGAAACAGCTAATACCCTCAACTGACCATAGCTGACGATAAGTCTCCGAGGTCAAGAACAAAAACTAAAATGCACGTGAATTATGTCACTCATCTAGTTGGTGGCAAATCGGTGACCAATATCTTAGCCCATTACAACAACGACCCGAAGACTGCGGAGAAACGACCAGACTTGTCCATAGCTTGGGTACGGCTTGACCCTCGTTGAGGAATCAAGGGCTGGAACAATTGGGGACCTTAATTCTTGTTTGTTCCAACTCCACTGTTTGCATAATTGAGAAATTCGACGTTAAACAATTGCGGCTTTAGTTATTATGATAAGGAATTAGAATAAATCGGAAGCGTGAAACAGCTTGATAGGTGCCACACATTTTAAACAAGTGTCAGAGTGTGAATTTGTTATACCCTTTCTACATAGTAAAAGATCTCCAGTTTTTTTAGAAACTGGAGATAGAACAAACATGAACTAAGTTTGTGATTTGTTTTTTGGAGGTCATCTTCCTCTTCAGAGTCTTCTGAAGATCTTCAGTCGACTCGTCCTCCAGGAGTTTCTAGTGAAAAGTTTAATTAGCCTCCATCTTTGCATCATTTTATTTTAATACGTTGGTTTAATCGTCTTATCAGTACTACAATAATGTATTTCCAGTCGCATGATAAAGAATGATACAGGAAAGAGGTCTACATTGTCATACATTACCTAGTGTTAAATAATTCCCCACCCAGCATCCCTATATCAATCCGATGTAGAATTCCATAAGGTTGGTATGATTTCGGTAGGGGATGACTTCCTACATCAAACTGACGTATAAACAATGTTGTAACCAGCTGATATATGGAGGATGCAATGTCATTCCCATGAGCAAACTTTACGACAATTTTAAATGTTCGATTTCCGTAGCGTCGCTGGTTGGGTCAGTATTCCATGTACATTTATTATCATTTCCCAGAAAAGCACAAACATTTCAGACTAGTGATCATGATCTGACTCAAGAACTGGACCTGACATTTCTGACCCTTTAATTCTTCCGGGACCTATCCCCGATTTATCGGTACCAGTAAAAAACGCGTTTGGACATATCACCAACTTATATGGTATTCTACATTCAATTCACTTTTATTTGATGTACAACATTTTACCTTACAATCAATACTTTTTTTTCTGTAAGCATTTTTCTGAATCTTGCTGTTATGTCCCAAAGTGGAAAAAAAATTTAATTACGTCCAGATTTGACCGAAGTCCGTAACACTGGCACCCTGAAAGAATTAATTGATAACTAGAAACCAATCACTGATTTATATTGTATTCTACATCCAATTCACTTCTATTTGATGTACATTTTACTTTACCATCAATATTTTTTTTTCTGTAAGCATTTTTCTGAACCATGCTGTTTTGTCCCAAAGTGGGAAAAAAAAATTAATTACGTCAGACCTTGAACGAAACCCATAACACTGACGTCCTGAAAGAGTTAATGGATAACTAGAAACCAATTAGAAAATATTTTCCTCGGGATAACCCTGGCCCCTGGCGGCTGACTGTTACAGACTGTCCATGTATACACGGTGTCTCATTCAGAAGAAAAACTCTGACTGAATGTTCTGTAATTCTGGACACAGCTCTCAAATTCAAAATACATTTTATTCTATACATCTTCAATAAATGTGCCAACATCGTAATGTTTGTCAAAGTGGCGAGTTTCTCTATCCCCTTGAGAAACAATTTTAATTTGTCCCCATGTCCTTCACATTTACTTCTGTCCAGTGGAAAGACCATTGTATTGGGTGGTCTTCTAAAACATTGCAGCTGAGCAGAAGATCTTCCTCCTTGGAAAGGTGAGGATTTTCATTGATTTGAATAGATGAAAGCGGCCAAAAGGGTCTCATTTTTTTAACAACAAAATATTAACTCAAAATTCACTAAATTTTTCCTCACAAAAACTATTTTGTATGAAGTCTTATGTCCGTCATCTTCAGATATTAAACTCCAATCAGCTTTGTGAAATATCTAAAAAGTTCAAGAGGTGCTTGTATGTTACAAAGTCATGAATTTCCTTCACAATCATTCCTTAACGGACGAATAAGAAAATGTCTATCGACAGCGATTGCGACATGCAGGTAAAGCAGGGTCCTTATTACATGCTGCTGGAACATTTGCATCACAACTGGTGGCTGATTGCTCACTCTGTACACTGACGGCTGACTTTTAATTCTGCACACTGGTGGCTGACTGGTCACTCTGTACACTGGTGGCTGACTGGTCACTCTGTACACTGGTGGCCGACTGCTCACCCTGGACACTTTTGGCTGACTGCTCACTCTGGACACTGGTGATTGACTGATCACTCTGTACAATGGTGGCTGACTGGTCAATCTGTATACTGGTGGCTGACTGCTCACCCTGGAAACTTGTGGCTGACTGCTCACTCTGTACACTGGTGACTGACTGATCACTCTGTACACTGGTTGCTGACTGGTCAATCTGTACACTGGTGGCTGACTGATCACTCTGTACACTGGTGGCTGATTGCTGACTCTGTACACTGGTGTCTGACTGGTCACTCTGTACACTAATCGTTGATTGCTCACTCTGTACACTGATAGCTGATTGCTCACTCTGTACACTGGTGGCTGACTGGTCACTTTGTACACTGGTGGCTGACTGGTCACTCTGTACACTGGTGGCTGACTGGTCATTCTGTACACTTGTGGCTGACTGGTCACTCTGTCCATTGGTGGCTGACTTCATCGTCTGTACACTGGTGGCTGATTGCTCACTCTGTACATTGCTGGCTGACTGATCACTGTGTACATTATTGGCTGACTGGTCCCTCTTTACACTTGTGGCTGATTGCTCACTCTGTACACCTGTTGCTGATTGCTCACTCTGTCCACTGATGGTTGACTGCTCACTCTGTCCACTGGTGGCTGACTGGCCAATCTGTACACTGGTGGCTGACTGGTCACTCTCTTCACTGGTGGCTTATTGCTCACTCTGTACACTGCTGGCTGACTGTTCACTCTGTACACTGGTGGCTGACTGCTCACTCTGTCCACTGGTGGCTGATTGCTCACTCTGTACACTGGTGGCTGACTGCTCACTCTGTCCACTGGTGGCTGACTGCTCACTCTGTACACTGGTGGCTAACTGGTCACTCTCTCCACTGGTGGCTGATTGCTCACTCTGTACACTGGTGGCTGATTGGTCACTCTGTACACTGGTGGCTGACTGGTCACTCTGTCTACTGGTGGCTGATTGCTCACTCTGTACACTGGTGTCTTACTGGTCACTCTGTACACTGGTGGCTGACTGGTCACTCTGTACACTGGTGGCTGACTGGTCACTCTGTACACTGGTGGCTGATTGCTCACTCTGTACACTGGTGTCTGACTGGTCACTCTGTACACTAATCGTTGATTGCTCACTCTGTACACTAATGGCTGATTGCTCATTCTGTACACTATTGGCTGATTGCTCACTCTCTACACTGGTGGCTGACTGGTCACTTTGTACACTGGTGGCTGACTGCTCACTCTGTACACTGGTGGCTGACTGGTCATTCTGTACACTGGTGGCTGACTGCTCACTCTGTCCATTGGTGGCTGACTTCATAGTCTGTACACTGGTGGCTGATTGCTCACTCTGTACATTGCTGGCTGACTGATCAATCTGTACATTATTGGCTGACTGGTCCCTCTTTACACTTGTGGCTGATTGTTCACTCTGTACACCTGTTGCTGATTGCTCACTCTGTCCACTGATGGTTGACTGCTCACTCTGTCCACTCGTGGCTGACTGGTCAATCTGTACATTGGTGGCTGACTGGTCACTCTCTTCACTGGTGGCTTATTGCTCACTCTGTACACTGCTGGCTGACTGTTCACTCTGTACACTGGTGGCTGATTGCTCACTCTGTCCACTGGTGGCTGATTGCTCACTCTGTACACTGGTGGCTGATTGCTCACTCTGTCCACTGGTGGCTGACTGGTCATTCTGTACACTGGTGGCTGACTGCTCACTCTGTACACTGGTGGCTGATTGCTCACTCTGTCCACTGGTGGCTGACTGCTCACTCTGTACACTGGTGGCTAACTGGTCACTCTCTCCACTGGTGGCTGATTGCTCACTCTGTACACTGGTGGCTGGTTGGTCACTCTGTACACTGGTGGCTGACTGGTCACTCTGTCCACTGGTGCCTGACTGGTCACTCTGTCTACTGGTGGCTGATTGCTCACTCTGTACACTGGTGGCTTACTGGTCACTCTGTACACTGGTGGCTGACTAGTCACTCTGTACACTGGTGGCTGACTGGTCACTCTGTACACTGGTGGCTGATTGCTCACTCTGTACACTAGTGGCTGATTGCTCACCCTGTGCACTGGTGGCTGATTGGTCACTCTGTACACTGGTGACTGATTTCTCACTCTGTCCACTGGTGGCTGACTGCTCACTGTGTACACTGGTGGCTGACTTCTCACTCTGTACACTAGTGGCTGGCTGATCAGTCTGTAAACTGGTGGCTGACTGCTCACTCTGTACACTGATGGCTGACTGGTCACTCTGTCCACTGGTGGCTGACTGCTCACTCTGTCCACTGGTGGCTGATTGCTCACTTTGTCCATTGGTGGCTGACTGGTCACTCTGTACACTGGTGGCTGGCTGGTCACTCTTCCACTGGTGGCTGATTGCTCACTCTGTACACTGGTGGCTGACTGTTCACTCTGTCCACTGGTGGCTGTCTGGTCACTCTGTACACCGGTGGCTGACTGGTCAATCTGTCCACTGGTGGCTGACTGCTCACTCTGGACACTTGTGGCTGATTACTCACTCTGGACACTAGTGGCTGATTGCTCACCCTGTGCACTGGTGGCTGATTGGTCACTCTGTACACTGGTGACTGATTTCTCACTCTGTCCACTGGTGGCTGACTGCTCACTGTGTACACTGGTGGCTGACTTCTCACTCTGTACACTGGTGGCTGGCTGATCAGTCTGTAAACTGGTGGCTGACTGCTCACTCTGTACACTGATGGCTGACTGGTCACTCTGTCCACTGGTGGCTGACTGCTCACTCTGTCCACTGGTGGCTGATTGCTCACTTTGTCCATTGGTGGCTGACTGGTCACTCTGTACACTGGTGGCTGACTGGTCACTCTTCCACTGGAGGCTGATTGCTCACTCTGTACACTGGTGGCTGACTGTTCACTCTGTCCACTGGTGGCTGTCTGGTCACTCTGTACACCGGTGGCTGACTAGTCAATCTGTCCACTGGTGGCTGACTGCTCACTCTGGACACTTGTGGCTGATTACTCACTCTGGACACTGGTGGCTGACTTCTCACTCTGTCCACTGATGGCTGACTGGTCACTCTGTCAACTGGTGGCTGACTGGTCACTCTGTACACTGGTCGCTGACTGCTCACTCTGGACACTTGTGGCTGATTGCTCACTCTGGACACTGGTGAGTGAATGATCACTCTGTACACTGTTGGCTGACTGGTCACTCTGTACAGTGGTGGCTGACTGCTCACTCTGTACACTGGTGACTGACTGGTCAATCTGTACACTGGTGGCTGACTGGTCACTGTGTACACTAGTGGTTGATTGCTCCCTCTGTACACTGGTGGCTGATTGCTCACTCTGTACACTAGTGGCTGACTGGTCACTCTGTACACTGTTGGCTGACTGGTCACTCTGTCCACTGGTGGCTGACTGGTCACTCTGTACACTTGTGGCTGACTGGTCACTCTGTCCATTGGTGGCTGACTTCATAGTCTGTACACTGATGGCTGATTGCTCACTCTGTACATCTCTGGCTGACTGATCAATCTGTACACTAGTTGCTGAATGGTCCCTCTGTACACTTGTGGCTGATTGCTCACTCTGTACACTGGTTGCTGATTGCTCACTCTGTCAACTGATGGTTGACTGCTCACTCAGTCCACTGCTGGCTGACTGGTCAACCTGTTCACTGGTGGCTGACTGGTCACTCTGTACACTGGTGGCTTATTGCTCACTCTGTACACTGGTGGCTGACTTGTCACTCTGTCCACTTGTGGCTGACTGCTCACTCTGTACACTGGTGGCTGATTGCTCACTCTGTACACTGGTGGCTGACTGGTCACTCTGTCCACTGGTGGCTGACTGCTCACTCTGTCCACTGGTGGCTGACTGCTCACTCTGTCCACTGGTGGCTGACTGCTCACTCTGTCCACTGGTGGCTGACTGGTCAATCTGTACACTGGTGGCTGACTGGTCACTCTTTCCACTGGTGGCTGATTGCTCAGTCTGTACACTGGTGGCTGACTGTTCAATCTGGCTACTGGTGGCTGTCTGGTCACTCTGTACACTAGTGGCTGACTGGTCCATCTGTCCACTGGTGGCTGACTGCTCACTCTGGACACTTGTGGCTGATTGCTCACTCTGGACACTGGTGGCTGATTGCTCACTCTGGACACTGGTGAGTGAATGATCATTCTGTACACTGGTGGCCGATTGGTCACTCTGTACACTGGTGACTGATTGCTCAATCTGTACACTAGTGGCTGACTGCTCACTCTGTCCACTGGTGGCTGACTGGTCATTATGTACACTGGTGGCTGACTGCTCACTCTCTCCACTGGTGGCTGATTGCTCACTCTGTACACTGGTGACTGACTGGTCACTCTGTACACTGTTGGCTGACTGGTCACTCTGTCCACTGGTGGCTGACTGGTCACTCTGTACACTTGTGGCTGACTGGTCACTCTGTCCATTGGTGGCTGACTTCATAGTCTGTCCACTGGTGGCTGATTGCTCACTCTGTACATTGGTGGCTGACTGATCACTCTGTACACTAGTGGCTGACTGGTCCCTCTGTACACTTGTGGCTGATTGCTCACTCTGTACACTGGTTGCCGATTGCTCACTCTGTCCACTGATGGTTGACTGCTCACTCTGTCCACTGGTGGCTGACTGGTCAATATGTACACTGGTGGCTGACTGGTCACTCCCTTCACTGGTGGCTTATTGCTCACTCTGTACACTGCTGGCTGACTGGTCACTCTGTACACTGGTGGCTGACTGCTCACTCTGTCCACTGGTGGCTGACTGCTCACTCTGTACACTGGTGGCTGACTGCTCACTCTGTACACTGGTGGCTGATTGCTCACTCTGTACACTGGTGGCTGATTGCTCACTCTGTCCACTGGTGGCTTATTGGTCACTCTGTACACTGGTGGCTGACTGGTCATTCTCTCCACTGGTAGCTGATTGCTCACTCTGTACACTGGTGGCTGATTGCTCACTCTGTCCACTGGTGGCTGACTTGTCACTCTGTACACTGGTGGCTGACTGGTCAGTCTGTACACTGCTGGCTGACTGGTCAATCTGTCCACTGGTGGCTGACTGGTTACTCTCTTCACTGGTGGCTGATTGCTCACTCTGTACACTGGTGGCTGACTGGTCACTCTGTCCACTGGTGGCTGACTGCTCACTCTGTACACTGGTGGCTGACTGATCACTCTGTACACTGGTGGCTGACTGGTCACTCTGTCCACTGGTAGCTGACTGCTCACTCTGTCCAATGGTGGCTGACTGCTCACTCTGTCCACTGGTGGCTGACTGCTCACTCTGTCCACTGGTGGCTGACTGCTCACTCTGTCCACTGGTGGCTGACTGGTCACTCTGTACACTGGTGGCTGACTGGTCACTCTTTCCACTGGTGGCTGATTGCTCAGTCTGTACACTGGTGGATTACTGTTCAATCTGGTGGCTGTCTGGTCACTCTGGTGGCTGTCTGGTCACTCTGTACACTAGTGGCTGACTGGTCCATCTGTCCACTGGTGGCTGATTGCTCACTCTGGACACTAGTGGCTGATTGCTCACTCTGGACACTGGTGGCTGATTGCTCACTCTGGACACTGGTGAGTGAATGATCATTCTGTACACTGGTGGCCGATTGGTCACTCTGTACACTGGTGGCTGACTGGTCACTCTGTACACTGGTGGCTGATTGCTGATTCTGTACACTGGTGACTGACTGGTCGCTCTGTACACTGGTGGCTGACTGGTCACTGTGTAAACTAGTGGTTGATTACTCACTCTGTACACTGGTGGCTGATTGCTCAGTCTGTACACTGTTGGCTGTCTGCTCACTCTGTCCACTGGTGGCTGACTGCTCATTCTGTCCACTGATGGCTGATTGCTCACCCTGTACACTGTTGGCTGACTGGTCACTCTGTACACTGGTGGCTGACTGCTCACCCTGTACACTGGTGGCTGACTGATCACTCTGTACACTGGTGGCTGACTGCTCACTCTGTACACTGGTGGCTGATTTCTCACTCTTTCCACTGGTGGCTGACTGCTCACTCTGTCCACTGGTGGCTGACTGGTCACTCTGTCCACTGGTGGCTGACTGCTCACTCTGTCCACTGGTGGCTGACTGGTCACTCTGTACACTTGCGGCTTATTGGTCACTCTGTCCACTGGTGGCTGACTGCTCACTCTGTCCACTGGTGGCTGACTGCTCACTCTGTACACTGGTGGCTTATTGCTCACTCTGTACACTGGTGGCTGACTGGTCACTCTGTCCACTGGTGGCTGACTGCTCACTCTGTCCACTGGTGGCTGACTGCTCACTCGGTCCATTTGTGGCTGACTGCTCACTCTGTACACTGGTGGCTGATTGCTCACTCTGTCCACTGGTGGCTGACTGCTCACTCTGTCCACTGGTGGCTGACTGGTCACTCTGTCCACTGGTGGCTGACTGCTCACTCTGGACACTTGTGGCTGATTACTCACTCTGGACACTGGTGGCTGACTTCTCACTCTGTCCACTGATGGCTGACTGGTCACTCTGTCAACTGGTGGCTGACTGGTCACTCTGTACACTGGTCGCTGACTGCTCACTCTGGACACTTGTGGCTGATTGCTCACTCTGGACACTGGTGAGTGAATGATCACTCTGTACACTGGTGGCTGACTGGTCACTCTGTACAGTGGTGGCTGACTGCTCACTCTGTACACTGGTGACTGACTGGTCAATCTGTACACTGGTGGCTGACTGGTCACTGTGTACACTAGTGGTTGATTGCTCCCTCTGTACACTGGTGGCTGATTGCTCACTCTGTACACTAGTGGCTGACTGGTCACTCTGTACACTGTTGGCTGACTGGTCACTCTGTCCACTGGTGGCTGACTGGTCACTCTGTACACTTGTGGCTGACTGGTCACTCTGTCCATTGGTGGCTGACTTCATAGTCTTTACACTGGTGGCTGATTGCTCACTCTGTACATTGCTGGCTGACTGATCAATCTGTACACTAGTTGCTGACTGGTCCCTCTGTACACTTGTGGCTGATTGCTCACTCTGTACACTGGTTGCTGATTGCTCACTCTGTCAACTGATGGTTGACTGCTCACTCTGTCCACTGGTGGCTGACTGGTCAATATGTACACTGGTGGCTGACTGGTCACTCCCTTCACTGGTGGCTTATTGCTCACTCTGTACACTGCTGGCTGACTGGTCACTCTGTACACTGGTGGCTGACTGCTCACTCTGTCCACTGGTGGCTGACTGCTCACTCTGTACACTGGTGGCTGACTGCTCACTCTGTACACTGGTGGCTGATTGCTCACTCTGTACACCGGTGGCTGATTGCTCACTCTGTCCACTGGTGGCTGACTGCTCACTCTGTCTACTGGTGGCTGACTGGTCACTCTGTACACTGGTGGCTGACTGGTCATTCTCTCCACTGGTAGCTGATTGCTCACTCTGTATACTGGTGGCTGATTGCTTACTCTGTCCACTGGTGGCTGACTGGTCACTCTGTACACTGGTGGCTGACTGGTCAGTCTGTACACTGCTGGCTGACTGGTCAACCTGTTCACTGGTGGCTGACTGGTCACTCTGTACACTGGTGGCTGATTGCTCACTCTGTACACTGGTGGCTGACTTGTCACTCTGTCCACTTGTGGCTGACTGCTCACTCTGTACACTGGTGGCTGATTGCTCACTCTGTACACTGGTGGCTGACTGGTCACTCTGTCCACTGGTGGCTGACTGCTCACTCTGTCCACTGGTGGCTGACTGGTCACTCTGTACACTGGTGGCTGACTGATCAGTCTGTACACTGCTGGCTGACTGGTCAATCTGTCCACTGGTGGCTGACTGGTTACTCTCTTCACTGGTGGCTGATTGCTCACTCTGTACACTGGTGGCTGACTGGTCACTCTGTCCACTGGTGGCTGACTGCTCACTCTGTACACTGGTGGCTGACTGATCACTCTGTACACTGGTGGCTGACTGGTCACTCTGTCCACTGGTAGCTGACTGCTCACTCTGTCCAATGGTGGCTGACTGCTCACTCTGTCCACTGGTGGCTGACTGCTCACTCTGTCCACTGGTGGCTGACTGCTCACTCTGTCCACTGGTGGCTGACTGGTCATTCTGTACACTGGTGGCTGACTGGTCACTCTTTCCACTGGTGGCTGATTGCTCAGTCTGTACACTGGTGGATTACTGTTCAATCTGGCTACTGGTGGATTTCTGGTCACTCTGTACACTAGTGGCTGACTGGTCCATCTGTCCACTGGTGGCTGATTGCTCACTCTGGACACTAGTGGCTGATTGCTCACTCTGGACACTGGTGGCTGATTGCTCACTCTGGACACTGGTGAGTGAATGATCATTCTGTACACTGGTGGCCGATTGGTCACTCTGTACACTGGTGGCTGACTGGTCACTCTGTACACTGGTGGCTGATTGCTGATTCTGTACACTGGTGACTGACTGGTCGCTCTGTACACTGGTGGCTGACTGGTCACTGTGTAAACTAGTGGTTGATTACTCACTCTGTACACTGGTGGCTGATTGCTCAGTCTGTACACTGGTGGCTGTCTGCTCACTCTGTCCACTGGTGGCTGACTGCTCATTCTGTCCACTGATGGCTGATTGCTCACCCTGTACACTGTTGGCTGACTGGTCACTCTGTACACTGGTGGCTGACTGCTCACCCTGTACACTGGTGGCTGACTGATCACTCTGTACACTGGTGGCTGACTGCTCACTCTGTACACTGGTGGCTGATTTCTCACTCTTTCCACTGGTGGCTGACTGCTCACTCTGTCCACTGGTGGCTGACTGGTCACTCTGTACACTGTTGGCTGACTGGTCATTCTCTCCACTGGCGGCTGATTGCTCACTCTGTACACTGGTGGCTGATTGTTCACTCTGTCCACTGGTGGCTGACTGGTCACTCTGTACACTGGTGGCTGACTGGTCACTCTGTACACTGGTGGCTGACTGGTCACTCTGTCCACTGGTGGCTGACTGGTCACTCTGTACACTGGTAGCTGATTGCTCACTCTGTACACTGGTGGCTGACTGGTCATTCTGTCCACTGGTGGCTGACTTGTCACTCTGTACACTGGTGAATGATTTCTCACTCTGTACACTGGTGGCTGACTGATCAATGTGTACACTGGTGGCTGACTGGTCACTCTGTCCACTGGTGGCTGACTGCTCACTGTGTACACTGGTGGCTGACTGATCACTCTGTCCACTGGTGGCTGACTGGTCACTCTGTCCACTGGTGGCTGACTGCTCACTCTGTCCACTGGTGGCTGACTGCTCAATGTGTACACTGGTGGCCGACTGGTCACTCTGTCCACTGTTGGCTGACTGTTCACTCTGTACACTGGTGGCTGACTGACCACTCTGTCCACTGGTGGCTGACTGATCACTCTGTACACTGGTGGCTGAATGGTTACTCTGTCCACTGGTGGCTGACTGCTCACTCTGTCCACTGGTGGCTGACTGGTCACTCTGTCCACTGGTGGCTTACTGGTCACTCTGTACGCTGGTGGCTGACTGGTCACTCTTTCCACTGGCGGCTGATTGCTCAGTCTGTACACTGGTGGCTGACTGTTCAATCTGTCCACTGGTGGCTGTCTGGTCACTCTGTACACTGGTGGCTGACTGGTCCATCTGTCCACTGGTGGCTGACTGCTCACTCTGGACACCTGTGGCTGATTGCTCACTCTGGACACTGGTGGCTGATTGCTCACTCTGGACACTGGTGAGTGAATGATCATTCTGTACACTGGTGGCCGATTGGTCACTCTGTACACTGGTGGCTGACTGGTCACTCTGTACACTGGTGGCTGACTGGTCACTGTGTACACTAGTGGTTGATTACTTACTCTGTACACTGGTGGCTGACTGGTCACTGTGTACACTAGTGGTTGATTACTTACTCTGTACACTGGTGGCTGATTGTTCACTCTGTACACTGGTGGCTGACTGCTCACTTTGTACACTGGTGGCTGACTGCTCAATCTGTACACTGGTGGCTGTCTGCTCACTCTGTCCACTGGTGGCTGACTGCTCATTCTGTCCACTGGTGGCTGATTGCTCAATCTGTACACTGGTGGCTGACTGGTGACTCTGTACACTGGTGGCTGACTGCTTACCCTGTACACTGGTCTATGACTGATAACTCTGTAAACTGGCGGCTGACTGCTCACTCCGTACACTGGTGGCTGATTTCTCACTCTGTACACTGGTGGCTGACTGGTCACTCTGTACACTGGTGGCTGACTGCTCACTCTGTCCACTGGTGGCTGACTGCTCACTCTGTACACTGGTGGCTGACTGGTCACTCTGAACACTGATGGCTGACTGGTCACTCTGTACACTGGTGACTGATTGCTCACTCTGTACGCTGGTGGCTGACTGGTTACTCTGTACACTGGTGGCTGACTGCTCACTCTGTATACTTGTGACTGACTGAACACTTGTAGATGACAAAGCACTGCTGGCTGATATTTGTGTAGTCTTTCTGAAAACGAATTGATGAGTGAGATATGTTTTTTTGTTGTTTTTTTTGTTATGCGTTTTGAACTGCAGCGATGTTATGTTTAAACTTAGTTTTTTTCTTTTATTGAAGAAAATATCAGGTTTCGTAAAATTAATGAAATTTCAATTTTCATTTGAAATTTGAAGACAGAGAAGAAATAATATTCACACACATTATGTATGTAAGTAGTCTGCTGAATGAAATCACAATTGAATGATTCAGCTTCACCAACAATTTGACTGACATTTGATCTTTTAAACCGTTCAATGATTTTAGAAATTCTTCCATCATTTAATTTCTTATTGATAGATCTTTTACAAATTTATCTGACATTATTTCATTTCGTAGATATCCTATATTTATTCGTTTTTTGTATTACTCTACAACTTATTTTATGAAAATGTGTTCTGACAGCGTTTGGGGCAAGAAGTTGTGACTCAAGTCATTATTACTAAATTGTATTGGTATTTCCTATCATGAATCCAAAGTGCTCCACGATGACATGGGGAAAAGCATTTTTTTTTGGAAGGTTCCATACTTGGTGAAAGAAAGAATGCCGGAAACTTACGCGCATACAGCATCCTGTGGCAATGCACAAAGACCAGTGGCCATATTGAAAGCAAGTCCACTGCCACAATCCAGTGCATCTGATGTACCTCTGGCAGGAAGAGCAATCGGCGTAGTCACCAGGGTCAAGGTTCTAGACAAAGAGAGAGAGTGACAAATTGAAACTTGCCAGTTAGTCCTTCAAGGCAAAGCGCACACTTGCCACCTTCTGGTGTGTTGCTACTGCAATGCATTTTTAACCCTTTCAGTACTGACAAATCGTTGTTGAAAGCTCGTTGACGTCCATCTTCAGTTTTAAATTTCGGTCCTCCGTGAGCAAATTTCAATTGCAGTTCAATTATCATGATTTAGATTTCAAGTTACTATTTGAAGTTCTTGTAATAACTGAATCTAGATATGAACAGGGCCTCAGAAAATCCAGCTCTCACAGCCTCAGTGTTCAAAGGGTTAAAATCTATGTGAATCAATGGGAGTGCACCCACGCGTGAGACAGAACCAAGAGGCCATAAAAAGTTTATGCCAGGACCCAAAACCTGTCACGCTGAAATTCTGTCACACATATCAAAGAGGTAAGCTGCACTCACTTGAAACTATGAGTTCTGTCGTGCTTAACCTGTACAGCTGTTTCTCTACATGTGTACAATTTTGATATCAGACACTGAGTGTGTAAGTTGTTTCAAATTTATCATAAACAAGAAATGTGGGAAGTTTTTTTTAATCAGTCACATCCATTATTGTTTACCTCCGTACATTATTATAATTTTGAGAGCTGTGATATATTTCTTTCTGTACTCCATTATGAAAATGTCCGAAAACTATCTCACTACTGGTGTGCAGGGACAATGCAGAGCCGAGAAGACAAACAAACCAATGTGACACAACAGCCAAGTGCTATGTCTGTACACAGGGCAGGAGAACATTACTTCATTTTTTGGACAAATTCCCAGTTACTCACAAAGCTGTCAATTTCAAGCAAATTATGTGGTAGTTTGCAATTAGGCTTCACTCATATTGAAATGAAATATGTAGTTTTTCACACTAAGGAAATTATACTTAGTATTTGCTTGGCTGCCACAGCTTACTTCAAAATTTCTATTATTATGTATGGCTTCAAGTTACCATCTTTCCTATTTGAACCATGACTTTACAAGCTGCTATCTTTATTTGCATGAGTTTGTATAAGCACATCTATTATTTTACAGGTTGTAACTGGTGCAGTGTGATCTTAATCAATTTGGAGACTTGTGAAACCTTCCGAAAACTTTAAGTTTATATTTCACAGTCTTGTCAGAAAGTTAATAACCTGCTCTCCACTCACCATAGCTGAACAAACAGTTGGGTTGAAAACCAGGCAGTAGGTAGGGCCACTGGTGACTGAGGTCTGTGAAGAAAGATCAGTCTTGAAAAAACCCACAGTATACAATTGGCTCATTGATGATTGAGGTTTATGGGGAAAGGTTATAAAAAATAATGCATATAAATTGCTAACAATTGTCTGCAACAAAAAATTGTATGTCTGTCAAAATATCCTAATGTTGCTTGTCACATCTGCTGCATTCAGGGATTTATGTCTTAGAAGGACAAGGTTCTCACTCACTTCCGTCAGCTTTTCAGAAATTGATGATCGAAGTTTCATACGCTCGTAGCCTTCGGGGACACGACTTTTTTTTTTTTCTTTAAGTAATATTTACAAATTACTGAATCCGCTTGATACTTTGATATGCAATGGAAAAGATCACTAGAAACAGTGCATAACTCAGCCAAAAAGCGGAAATAGAAACTTGTCATTTTAGGGGGCAAATTTGTTGATTCTCTTTTCCTGATATTTTCTTCATTAGAATTTGTGGCAAAAGCCCAGAGAAATATTCGCGCAATCGTACCTTGAGAGCAAGTAATTAAACAAGTGAACTTTGTAATAAATTCTAGCAGAAAATAGAAATGAAACAAAAAAGTGCACAAACTGTTCATATTAAAGACCCTGGACATGATCAAAGAAAAATCAAAACTGAAAAACTTGAAAACCAAAAATGTGAAAACTGCTTAGCTACATTCCATATTTTAATGTAACACAGCACTGTTCACAGGGGGCAGTATAATTGTTACTTTGGACAGGGATGTGCAACATTTCTATGTCCAAGGTTACACTGTAATAAGGATTGAATCTAATCTAAATAATTTACATCTTACTAAGAAAATGACAATGGATCATAGTGTTAAAAATTGCTTGTTGGGTATGTGAACTGGCTGGAATCTGGTCTCCAGGCTGAGCACCCCTGTTCTGGACAATGAATTTAGAATGTCCAACTCAGCTGGAAGAGTTCACTCACCTGGCTGGTGGGAGACAGGACAGAAGCTCTAGACTCCATTGACATGGACTGTTGGCTTGTCTGCGATGACTGTGATGTGGCCGACGTCCCTGATGTGGTTCTGGCAACAAAAGAAGAAACACGAGGCACAAAACTGAATAGTTCCTACAACAGTGACTTCTTGGTGTCACATGACTTTCACCTTTTCGTGGTACTTGTATCCGAAAATCAAACCTGAGCAAGTTCAAAATTCATACTTTTGTTCAAAATTCATACTTTTGGGAACAATGAACATTTTGCGCTGTGGCTACTTAAAGTAAGTGAAGCTGAAGTGATTTTGATCCGCAAATTTTTTTTGTACACTTTGGAGTATGTGATTTTCAATATTATGAAGCCGAAGGTAATGTTCAATACCAACAATTCCTTTCTAATCGACCCCCAGTTTGCAAGTTTGAATGGCCTTGACATCATCAACTCTGTATATGAACACAGCTGCAGCTCAAAGCTCTTTTATCTCCTGTCCTCATCACTATCTGTACCAGACAATGCAAAAATGAATTTGCAGATGACACCGCCCTCCAAGATCTAATCACAAACTTCTTTAATGAAGAGGTTTATATCAAAATAACCAAATTTTGTTCAGTAGCACAAGATCATTTGCTTATATTGAATGTAAAGAAAACACGGTGGGTTACAACTGATTTTACGACAAACATGGCTTAGGCAGTACTTAGATAATGCTTAGATAATGACGTAGTTATGCGAATTGAACATTACAGTTATTTTGGTGTATATACTGGCCACAACCTACATTGGCAATATCCATTTTTTCTTTTTTAATAATTTGGTCTAATTATTATTTCTTGCAAAGTGCAAAGAACAAACTCAAAATCAGACTACAGTCTAACAAATACAAAAACAGTTCCATTAGGTTTACGTGAAATATAATCCCACGCAAATATTTCAAATATATCCAACAAATAGTTTTTGAGAAATCAATGTCGATTCGGCTGAGCTTAGAAAAAGACACACAGTAATCTGTGAAACTTGCAACAGACAGTTGTTCATTCTTTGACAAGTAAGTAGTGGCTAATTAAGTCTCTACAATTTAAAATTAACGAGACTCTTATTTCAGGAAATGCTGTTTGCTGTTGCAGAGGTAACAGTGTATCAGTAGAGTAGGCCTACAAGAGAAAAAATACTTACGCGCACATGACATTCCCTGACTGATCGCACTGCATGGTGTCTGGTTTAAATAACAAACTGTCACAGGTTCTCTCAGCTCCGGCCGTCCCATCGCCAGGTCACAGGTAAAACTTGGAGCAATCATTGCAGCTAGCATACCTATTGAGGTGGTGAACAGTGGGAGATTTTAACATTAATTTTGGTATGGAAATACATGTAGTAATTTTCTTTTTTGCATGCTTGTTGCAATGGTTTTCTTGATAATGATATTTCTGGGTGGTAACAGTTCTTGCTTCGTTAGCAGCACAAAAGCACGTTCATCTGCCAAATGCATGGGATCCTAAGCTTTTGCGCTGCTAACGAAGCAAGAACTCGCAGATAAATAATATATTATCCTCTTCCGCTTCGATTCTATACATTTCCTGTTGAAATCTTTCATTGTTCATTGTTTTCTTTCTTTCTCTCTTTTTTTTTTCACTTGAAAAAGGCGAAAGCCGAAAATTGTGTGTATTTTCTGTCTTCTCTTTAGTTTGCTTTGTATCGTTTGGGTTTTATTTCTCACGCAGGGTTTCGCTACGTACAACTTTTTCTTTTTGCCCAGTTTTGAGATTGCTGAATTCTGTGTTGACGGCTGTTCTCAAACCCTCTAGGTCTTTAACATTATCAGCTGATCAGTCTTACTGTTCATTTTAAGCAGCCGGTACAGTAGAAATAGCTTCTGTCTTCTCATAATTTTGACACAGGAAAAAAATTATTTTGCTTCCTTCACCTGCACTTCACCCTTTGCTGTAACTCACACAGTATTCACATAATACTGAATCCTAGTTATATAACTTTTTCAGCACCTTCCAAATGGCAGGCTGCCACATTCTCCGGTCAGACAAAAGACCTCCTGTGATTCACTCACAGTAAATGAGGTCACGCTCGTGTCACTCCGTCCACTTGTCATAGTGGTTTCGGATGTGGCTGAGGTAACTCTGAAATAAGTGCGGAAGAAAACGTTTGAAAATTTGAAATCAGACTCTCGACATCAAGTGCAGAGCATGTTGTCAACTATCATCACAGGACAAAATAAAAAACCAAACCCATCCAAAGTGTTTTGACATTACACTATTATAACACATGGGAACAGTGGCGTGCAGAAATAGGGGCAGAGGGGGCCATGGCCCCGGGCGTCCATTTCAGACAGGCATCCAATCAGAAAGTAAAATTGAAATGATGTCTTTTAAAATTTGAAATTATGGCTGTTGACAGTCATTGTAAAAGCTGCCCTAAAGACATCCCACAAGCTGGTGTGAATGTGGATCTTAATTAATGTGGCTGATTTATGTTTAATTTCAATGAAAAGTATATTTCATATGTTTAGACATATTGAAAATGTCTTCCTTTCTTATATTTCTCAGTACTAGGCCCTTTACTTGAGTGTTGGGGCATACAATTGAGGACGGCCACGGGCATCACTAAACCTCTGCACGCCACTGCATGGGAACCACTGTGCCAGCAAACCCTCCATATACATTGCAGATAACAAGAGAAGAAATACTGTATAAACATGATCTACAGAAAGAACATCTACTTACGCACAGTCTACATTATTTGGGAAATCACACTGCATTGTGTCTGGATTAAACAACAGAGTTGGGTCATACGTCCTGAGCTCTTAAGAACCAAAACATCTGAGAAAGCTGTTGCAGTCTAAACATGATGGATAATCTCCAAAGGACACGCCTACACATGATGAAACACAGACAATTTCCTGTGATGTTGCGCTAATCAAACTCTGAGCACTGCTAGGAGATTCGGAGATCTCAGAGGTCTGTGACATCATGGAAGTGGCTGAAGGCCGGGATGTTTGTGATGTATCAGATCTTTGTGAGGTGGGTGATGATGTCCTGGAGATGACAAATTTGGTGTGAAAAAAAAATTAACAACAAATACAAAACATTCTGAACAGTTAGGAAAATGGAGAAAAAAAAAGCCATCAGGCAGGCTGCGGGAGGTGGTTGTCACAAATCCCAGACTGGGAGATGTAATAATTATAACAAGACAACAATCACGAACGAACAAGTATAACACTTAACAGAACAACCCATCAGACTCACACATTTATTATACATAAAGATAAAGATAAAAGTGCAATTACATACATTATATTATTGAATTTACTACCGTCCAACGGCCTTATTCCCACATGCACTCTTCCTCGGGTCCACAACCCGGTAGTTACTTTCTAAAGACACTTCGGCCTCAGCCTCTCCTCTCAGGGTCTTAATAGCACATTAATATTTCACTGGCACCGCAGTCTCTCAATAGCCCCTTCCTATTGCCATAACACACTAGCATTCCAATAGCACATCAACATGGCAATAGCACATTAGCATTTCAATAGCCCATCAACGTGGCAGTAGCACATTAGCATTTCAATAGCACATCAACATGGCAATAGCACATTCACGATCATATATACATCCCTGTCTGTGGCCAGACTGCCACGACTTCATGTGCCTCTACTGTCCTGCACCGACAGCTTCACTCTGGGCCTATGTGTGGCCTCCGGCCCTATGCTGGCCTATCCCCTGTGCTCACCGTGGGCGGCGCTCTTCGGCCCGACCCCGGCACCTACAAGAATAACATTACATTGGTATAATACCATGCCATTTCTAATCACTTCACCCCTCATTACAACTCATGAAGCGTACACACAATAGTTCACATTTCACTCACCAAACATCTTACGGTAACACACCTCCACCGTAGTACACAATACTCACTCTCGCTACAAATCCATGAACTCAACTTTCATCTATCGCTCATGGCGCACATTGCTATATACAGTATCAAAGACTTCCACATTCCTCACATATACTTATTTACATCATGGTCATAGACGAATATAATACATCAATCATAACTATTATCAATCATCGTTTCACCTACCAGTCATCACTGGAAATAACACTACTCCCAAGTCTTCCGACTGCTCTCCTTATGTTCGCCCTCTGGGGCTTTCTCCTGCGTCCGTTCCCTACGACGTCTTAGTGTGCAGTGATAGTAATACAGCGCTCTCGCCTCATTCAGACCCCCCACCACTCTCACAACATGCACGCTTTCCCTTACCCCGTGGCCCGTGGGTTAACTTTATTCTAACCCTCTTCTCGTAACTACTGATCCTCGCTCACTCGCTCGTGACAGTGGTAATGGCTAAAATGGCAAACTTGTGAGTGAAGAAAGTGAAAAGAATGAAGAATGGGGACATAGTGTGAGATACACACAGAGTAGGAGGAAAAGAATACACAGAATGGAGCAAAATGCAGTGATAAAACAAACTAAAAACGAAAATATTTACAGAAGGAGCAAAAAGGAAAGCCAATTGCATAAATTCACATTTGGACAACACATACTAAACCATTGTCAGACCGTCAGACTAACCCATCTACTTAGGCTTGTAAATAGAGCTGTCAGTAAAGTTTGAGATCCTATACAAAATCACATCATAAACAGAGCTGTCAGTAAAGCTTAAGAGCCTACACAAAATCACATTCAAAATAGGGCTGTCAGTAAAGCTGAGATCTTATACAAAATCACATCATAAACAGGGCTGCCAGTAAAGCCTGAGATACTATACAAAATGATATCCTAAACAGGGCTGTCAGTAAAGCTTGAGATCTTATACAAAATCACATCATAAAGAGGGCTGTCAGTAAAGCCTGAGATGCTATACAAAATGACATCATAAACAGGGCTGTCAGTAAAGTTTGAGATCTTATACAAAATCACATCATAAACAGGGCTGTCAGTAAAGTTTAAGATCTTATACAAAATCACACCATAAACAGGGCTGTCAGTAAAGCCTGAGATACTATACAAAATGATACCCTAAACAAGGTCGTGAGTAAAGCTTGAGATCTTATACAAAATCACATCATAAACAGGGCTGTCAGTAAAGTTTGAGATCTTATACAAAATCACACCATAAACAGGGCTGTCAGTAAAGCCTGAGATACTATACAAAATGATACCCTAAACAAGGCTGTCAGTAAAGCTTGAGATCTTATACAAAATCACATCATAAACAGGGCTCTCAGTAAAGCTTGAGATCTTATACAAAATCACATCATAAACATGGCTGTCTGTAAAGCCTGAGATACTATACAAAATGACATCATAAACGAGTCTGTCTGTAATTGTAAAGCTTTGGATGCTATACAAAATGACATCATAAACACAGCTGCCAACGAGTTAAGCTTGAGATCCTTATACAATCACTTGAGTTTGAGATCTTGAGCAATTTCACATCATTAAACTACTAAAAATTCTTCACCTACAACCCTGTCACTAGATTGTTCTCAAACATAAACATTCCTGTTACATTAACCAACGATTTGGCAACAACACACAGAGCTACAAAACTGAATGACACATGTCAACTCACGCGCATGTGACCACATCAGGAGGGTCACATTGCCTATTGTCAGGGTTGAACAGAAGTCCACTTCTGCAGGTCAGCCTCTGTCCTGTGTCATCCCCCTCGCATCTAATATAACAATGAAATAGATAAATAGAGATACGAATGAAAAAGTACCAGAGAGCATGATGGTACAGATCTAGGTAACAAAAAAAAAATGAAGGGCTGAAAATTAAAGAAAAGAGAAAAACAGCATTGGGACGTAGGACAGGCATAGTAAAGGTAGACAGAGGAAGACTCAGGGGACTTAAGGAGTGTAGAGGGGAGAAAGAGGATGTGAAATTTGACCTGCATTGCTGTGAGGGCTGAGGTCAAGATCTCCACAGCTGATGTGCAGATCTGAATTGGTGCGAAGAGTATTCCACTTTCAAAGAATCAGAGAAAGCAAGGAATCCCACTGAGTCTTTTTTTTTCGCAAACCAAGTTTAAAAATGTAAACTAGATCTATAAGTTTTCAGTCATCTATTGTTTGAGAAATGTCCGTGTGCATTAGTCTTCTACAAGAGCAAATTTATCTTACATTTAGTGGTAAACCAGATCAAGGCTGGCATAGGCCCCACACTGGTGGCTCACCACCTGATTATTATGCATCACACTATAACACCACTAACTACCTATACCGCCGCGATGTGGGTTGTGAGTAGCCACCAGTGTGGGGCCTATGCCAGCCTTGGCCTGGCTTGCCCCTTAGCCTGCTCTAGGTTTTTTTCCAAGTGACCAATTATTCAAAAAAAAAGAAATTGTCAAAATCAAAGTGAGAAAATCAAATTCAATCAGTTTGAGGCAAGAACATATACTGTATTGTTTCCAGCAGCCACTTTACTTATAAATTGATAGTTTTACAGTTGTCATACCAACTTGAATATCTTAATCTGAAAATGATTTATAATGCTGAGTAATCCTAACTTACTTTTGATATATGAAGTTGGTTCTACTGTTGTGAACAGTTGTATGTGTTGGCAATATAAAATTAACAACACAAATACTGCCACCCGAAGGAAAAATTATATAGGTGGCCTTTTTCTTCTTTATTATTTCTGATTATGAACAGTCACGTGCATTGGTTTACCACACTGGAAGCTACTATTTTAATAGCAGATACGTCTATCTGCCTTTAACATAAAAGTATTATGTGTTAGAAAAGTTCATAAAGACAAAAGAAGTAAAAAAAAAAAAAAAAAGGCCATACTGTCAGTTATGTCATTGTTTCCTTTGGACGGCAGAATACTGTAAGCAGTATGCACACATACAGATGGTTTGATCAACACTGACCTGAAATAACTGGCACAATCGTCTCAAGCTGGCCATAGATGAGGGGGGACCCCAACACAGTTCAACACACAGAAAATGTCCTGACTGGTCACTGACAGTACACTTGTCACTGTCTGTGAGCTGGTTTGACTGAGAGAAGATGTCAGACTGGTCTGACTTAACAACGACATCAAGGATGTTTTTGACACCTGTGATGTCGCAGATATGCCTGACTGTGCACTTGTCTCTGATATGAAAGACTGTTGGGATGTCACTGATGTCTCTGATAATTGTGACTGCTCGGAAGTTTGTGAAGTAATGCTGGAATAAAATAAAGCGGTCTAGTAAGTATAATTTATTGGTATAATCTGCCAATGAGAAAACTGACCACTTGCTTGAAATGATTTCCAGCACCTCAACGTGAGTGGTGAATCAAATACTACAATAGAGCCTCTTAACTTGTTCCTTTGATTTTTCTTTCTGCTACAGAAATGCAGTTAGACAAATGGAGAATGATATTGCCCGTTGTCTAGGTTTAATAACTGCACAGACCCCAACATCAGTCTATGACTAATGTGGCACCACAAACTTGACAGCTTGATGGACTGTTTGATGTCAACAACTCAAGAGTATTCTTTGGAACTTTCAGTCATTACTTGGCTCATGAATACAAACAGAAAGTTCCCGGCTTCGAGCTTTGTTTACTTCTAAAAGTCGGTCAACTAGTTCTTTAATTTATAGAAGTCTCTTATATTAACCCCAATATACACAAAATAGTGCTGCAATTTCACATTCCCCTTTCTGCCCTTCCCACACCTACAATCCTTCTCTTGCTAACCTGTCTTTATGTCTTTTTGTTTCTCGCCTTTCTTTCTCTCTTTTACTTTCACATCTTCCTTTTTTGTTACTTATGTACGTCATCATGCTCATTGGTATACACTCACGTGCATGCAACTCCGGTGTTACATTGTCGCCGGACGGGATCAAATAAGAGGCCATTGTTGCATGTTCTAATTTCTTCCGAGGTCCCCAGACATCGGATGTACATGGAACAGGAGACACAATAGGGATAGTCCCCTACTGGCTGACTGCCACACATAACCAGGCAAACCGCTGAAAGTAAAGCCAGTCTCGCATTGGTTTAATCTGCATACTAATGTATGCTTGATTTAAATTTAATGTAATAACTTTGAGGATCCTGGTCTTTCACATAAGTGAATGAATTATAACCCTATTCTATATGCCATCTCATCTCAAACTAATTACTCCAATCATGTATTAAATTCTTCAATTTTCTAATTCTGTTAAGTTTGACAGATATGAAACACAACAGTTGTATAGCAAGTTTCTCTGAACTTATGGATCAGCTGAGACTGGTTGTGCCCCAAGTGGTGGTCACTGAGAACTGGTGCAAGTGTTTGGGAAGCTTTTGTACCTTGAATTTTGCAGCACTTAGGTATAGACAAATCCTGTTTCGTTACAACAAAATTAATAACCGGTCACCATTCACTTATTCTGAAAAAAAAATAAATCACCAGAACACCAGCAGTCTAAAAATTCAGCAACAACAAGAAAATTACTCACAAGCTAATCAACAGCTCCATGCTGCTCCCACGGACACATAAGTTTTTCTTCATCAGTGTAACAAAGGAAACCCACAGGTCCTTTACACATCAAAATTAAGGCTTCAAGGACTATTTTGGAACAAAAATTCAAGACTTTTTAAGGACATTTCAGACTGTCTTTGATCAATCAGATTGAAAATTCATAACAGAGAGCTTTAATACGGGAAAAATAAAAAATAAAAATTTATCAAAGGGCAAGATATCAAAGAAAGTTATGCCAACTTGGTATTTGAAGGGCTTTTTAATTGCATTAAGGACCTGTGGCCAAATTTTGAAAACTATGGATTCTTAATGCTTTAAAATCAACTTTGAGAAAATCAAGGACCTTTAAGGACTTATGAGAACCCTGCAAATAACATTTATTATTATCAGTTCTGAATCTAGATCTATCTGCATTATGAATTTTCCTAGTTATGTACATCATTCAGCCAGAAGCAGCAATACTTACGAAACACGCTAGTAACACTCTGCGGTGAGGAACGAGAGGTAACAGAAGTATCACTGAGAGCAGAAGTGGCCATACTTGTCTCGCTAATCAAACTGATTACCGAGCTATCTGACTGTCTGCTTGTAACAGACTGTGAGCTGACCATGGACAACAATGACGTAGCTGATGTCTTGGGTGTAGCCGAAGAGGCTGACGTGGTGCTATAATTGGAGACACTTAAAGTGTGTATTACATGCCAGAAAATGAAAAATTATTTTTCTCACGGGATTATTGATAGTGATGATGGCAGCATTAATGCTGATGATTTTGAGATGAACGAAAAAAAATGTATATGATGCTCAAATTAAAATTAAATGCCCTGGATTTGAAACTGTCATGCCATCACCAAGATCACCGATAAAGACAGGATAGTAAATTGTTTGGAACTTTGTGTTGGAAAAAATCAAATCAGGCAAAAAAAAAATGTAAAAATGTACTTACGCACAAACCACATTGTTGGAAAAATCACACTCAAGCTCGTCTGGGTTGAAAAGAAGGCTCCCATCACAAGTCTCTCTTGTCTCTGCTCCCCCTATCTGGCACACGAAGTATGACATGCAAGATGTGCAGTCCGGATGCAGTCCTGGGGGAGCACCCACACACGAGATCACACAGAAAGGGCTGAGGGAAGATCAGTATATTTTTTTTTTGAACAAATACATGCTCCTTGACACACTCTGACACATTTTATTTTCAATTATGCAAATAGTTGCAAAATCATTTTCTTTTCTTGCTCCATTACAAAAAATGTCTCCCCCCGATAGATCTCATCTAGATCTAGATATCCAGATTCTAGATCTAATTTGGGAATAGTGAACTACAGTCAAAAGTCAAACTAAAATTAATGAAGATTAATACAACTTCAGAACTGTCTAGGTCTCTCAGTGGCGTCGTGTGGGTGGTCAGCACTTAGGGCCAGTCAAGTACATGATCGTAGTGCGCTCCCTGACCCGCGGACCGTTACCATCCCCGAGTCCCTTCCACCAGTCCAGTATTGAACCC
>OZ007577.1:8881357-8943857 GCA_963931925.1 Onchidella celtica
AGATAGATAGATAGATAGATAGATAGATAGATAGATAGATAGATAGATAGATAGATAGATAGATGGATGGATGGATAGATGGATGGATGGATGGATAGATAGATAGATAGATAGATAGGTAGATAGATAGATAGATAGATAGATAGATAGATAGATAGATGGATGGATGGATGGATGGATGGATGGATGGATGGATGGATGGATGGATAGATAGATAGATAGATAGATAGATGGATGAATGGATGGATGGTGGATGGATGGATGGATGGATGGATGGATGGATGGATGGATGGATAGATAGATAGATAGATAGATAGATAGATAGATAGATAGATAGATAGATAGATAGATAGATAGATAGATAGATAGATAGATAGATAGAGATGGAGATTTTTAAAAGAAAACAACAACATCAACAGGAACACTAATGCTACAACAGGAGCCTTGACGATGGCAATAACATCATCAACAACATCAAGAACGACAACATCAACAACAAGACATCAAGTATAGCAACAACAACAGTAATATACATCAATAGTAATTACAATAACATAAAACCAACAACAACACACACATACACACAAGTGAAAAACTACAACCCATTCACCCGGTTCTTGGTCAGTTTGACAGTTCAGAAATACATTTTATTATACAATTTATATATTTTGGTCAGCCTGCAGATGGGAACGATATGCAGCAGTGGTAAAGCCTTTGTAAAGTCTTGGCTGATTTCAGAGATAACGTTGTTCAGAAAGACAACATTCGTACCTCTGCAGTTATACTTTCAATATGTGTTATTTTTCTCTGACCACCCGAAGCGTGGATTGGTCCACATAAAGGCAAATTCACTTAATCTGCAAACGCATTTGGGGTCAGTTCGAGTTAACGTGTTTGCTTTATACAGTGACCCGGAAATCGAAACCTACTTGATGTAATGTTCATAGTTTAGAGAGAAATGAAGTTTTTTGCTATCTCCACTTGAAGTAAGCTAGATCTAAGCTACTGTGATCTTCATTTGTGTTTTTCTAACACCCTGGAGCGTCCCATTATCAACATTTTGATAAGAAAGCTAGTATTCCACTCTGACTTTCTGACGGGCCACAGATCGCCAGTTAAGTCACCATCACTACTCAGTGAGTTGGTTCCGACCTCCTCACATAAAGTCAAAAAATAAACAGTGAAGCTGGCAAAGTGGTTCAGTAATTAGAACGCTTGACTCAAGGATGAAAGGCTAATCTCACCGGGTGGCATCCAACCAACCTGACTACTCGCGCTGTTGTTAGGGGAGCGTAGTAATTTACACAGTAAGCTGTAACTGAAAGTGAACACACACAACTCTATTACTCTGTAATTAGACTACATTCCCCTAACTACAACCAATCTCTCGAGGCGTGTTCAGGGACTCGGGACTCCCAGGCAGCCTAACGAGCTTGTGGGGGGGGAGGGGTGGGGGGTGGGGGGGGGGAGGTCTCGTTTCCTGATAGTGTGTTGAAAAGAAACGGAAAATCCCAGTAGAATAAATACAAAATAATGGTTTATTTACTGCAAAATGGGGCTTTAGATGCTTGGCGTGATAATGGCCCAACACGATGGGACGTAAACTATTATGAGACGCGTAGGTACAGCCAGTAGGTCAATGGTTACTCAGTTATGTATATATGTATTTAACTGTTGTTTGTACATTTGTCACTCTATGTTTCTTTGCTGTCTATAAACCCCCAAGTTTTTGACCCGAGAATGCTAAAACTTGTTCCGCAAGAGATTTTTTGACACGGGGATGATAATTGTCCGTTAGTTTGTCCCGTTGTTCCAATATCTGTTTATTTGATTTTTTTTAAAATGTGCATTTGCCCAAAAAAGCTATTTGCAGGGATATAATTATTTCATTTGACAAACTTTCATCTTCATGTGCTTACTCTGAGCCCTTGGTGGTTGGTGGGTGTTAAGCAGTGTCTCCTTCTGTCCTATCATTCTGTTCTAGATTCCGTCTATCGTGTTTGCTTCTCCTTAACACAATATGGCCGTCACCGTGTGGATGTGCTGTCCCTAAGCTCAAAACTCAAAATACACCCTGAGCCAGCTGCACAAAAGATCGCCGATAGCTGTCCCCGCTCTATACCCAGGCAACTAGCTGTATCATCCAGTTTGCAGTTTGGGTAGAAATGTCACTTGGCCTATAATAATTTGTCATACATCAAGTTGACCGTCATTTAATCGACTACTTGCTTTGAGATCACTTAAGGTCTGCGTGAGGTGAACAATATATTTTTCATTATGAACTTCACGTACAAATGCGGATCAAGGCGCAGATGCCCGAAACCACCGATTTTACTTGCGATACACATATGCCATACCTTAGTATCGATTATATTCCTTTCGTTCTGCGATTCTATCAGTTCTAGCCCTGTTTTGCAATTCTTGCAGAATGTTACTAGATGTCTGTTAAGTCCTGATTTATATCAAACGAATCCTGGTTTCTTCTTAAGTTCATCAGTCCACATTTGCCACGGCGATAATCACGTGTCTTTGGTTCTTTGGAAACTGACAGCAATAATTAGGGAACATTAAACTCAGATTCTTGCTGTTTGTATGTTCCCTTGTCACTGTAGACGGTCAACCCGCTGGTTGGAAGCTCACGGCCTGAGTTCTTGTTTGTTATATCTCCATTTTCTGAAAAAACTGGAGGCCTTTCAGCTTGTAGAAGAGGTATAACAAATGCACACTTACACGTAGTCTTATTAAAATGCGCCATGGCACTTAACAAGCCGCTTCACAGTTTCGACTTATTCGAACTTCTTATCATAATACTAAAGCTACAAACGTTTAACATCGAATCTCTCAGTTGTTTTATGTGAGATGAAACCAGACCTGGTATTCTTTAATTGACGAAGAGCAGTTCCGCGGACAGTTTGTCTTTAGTAGTATAGATATTGCAATATAACGACAATAATGCAAAATGGAAATTACTAAATGATAGACTGCAGGCCTGAGATTGAAAGAAATAGATGTGCACAAGGACATTCCAGCAGCCACACAAAAGGTTGCCCTTCCCTGGCCGCACCTGAATACTTCAATACATTTAACCCTCGGCTATTGTAGACACAAACTCAATGGTCTGAGAACTGCTGAGATGTGCGGTAATAAGATTACACTTGTGTGATTTACCACAGAACAAAAGAATCTCAAGATCTCTCGTAACTGTTCAGAAATACTACACCTTAATTAATGGGTATCTGACACAGTTAATGACATTGTCTAATGTTTGTTGATGGTGATACAGAGTACACTAGAAGCTGCTGGAAATACCCAAATCTGAACTAAGATCCTTACATCATCACTTAAGTATGCACACAATCTGTTAACCCTCTAGCATCCGGACATAAAAATTCCTCTGTCCAAAAATTCGGTCACTCAAAAAACAACAACAACAACAACAAAACTGATTTAAAATGGTCAAACAAGGGCAAACGTCCATATAAATATCCACCCATCCGTTGGGTCACCCTCTGAGAGAAGGTTGTGCGTTTCAAGACATCAGTTTATGAAGCATCAAAGACACATGGCAAGACATGTTTACCCTCCTATTCATTTAACAAAGAGCGCTTTTCTCACCTTGAACAGGAAAACGATCAGTGATACTCATAGAACAGTACTCCACACACTAACTTACATGCACGTTGAACACATTTTAGCCTTTTGCACAGTGATGACGTCATTGGCTCATGAATGTGCAAAACATAGCCATTAGACGGATAGGACAAAATTTCTGATCTTAAGAAAACCTTACACATAATATATTGTGGCATGTTTCAGTTATTATAATTATCACAAAGCAGAACAAGTATGGATCATAAGACATTTTACTGACAGAAGGGGCTAACTACAGAACCAGCGGTTAGCCCTGCAGGCTTGACAAAAGATTAGGCTTTTTTTTTACATGCATATAATATATATAGATTAAAATGTCAATTCGTAGACAACTGCAATAAACATGGAACTGCGGACTTTGGAGGGTCAACGTGATTCTCCACTCCAGCATCTTAACCACACCCACTGCCCACCCTCAAGTAACAATGGTTCCAGCGCCATGTTTCAACCAGACCCGTGCATAACTGGTAATGGACCAGGTGGGGATTGCAGGTCCCAATTTCAAAATGCTCATTAAATTTTGTAATTTGTAAGCAAATGAGAAATCCAAAGTTATGTCTTTGTTTACATGTTTGTATGATTGAAATTTCATGTTGAAGAAATGTTTGCATCATACACAGTCGCAATACTAACATAGAAAGTACAGAATAGGTTTTATAAATTTGAAGATAATCAACACATTTCATTGTTTTGAGTTCTTAGTAAGTCAGCGTTGACATTTCAGAACCACATAGTTATGTCGTTGTAGATACCTTTTTGTCTCCTGTGTCTACGACGATATGTGTCCTCTGTGATACTAGTATTTCAACTCTGGGTACGGTACCTAATTATGCCATCATTTTGTGACCCCAGGTACCCAAAATATTGAAATAGAGGTCGTGGTACTCGCTAAAATAGCAAGTCATTTTAACCAAAGCTTATCCTCCATAATTTGCTGTTACGTCCGTTTTTATAGAGCATAATGTTTTCTGGGATTCTACGTGTAAAGTGATATTTCTTTAACTCCACTATCTAATATTTGATGACGTGCCTGTAGGCCCTTCCGATCTAAGGACTTCCTTGTCAGGTTTGTGTGCTGGAAGAGACAGTTGATGGTCCATGCTCACAAATGTGGATAAACTGTAAATAAGAATTTGTTTGTACTCATAGTTACGGGACATGTGATTATTGAAAGGAATGCGCACATATTCATAGCTTAAGCTGCACACCTGGAGCTGTCAGACGTTTTTGCATTGGAGGTAGCACTGATCCGTCGCATAAAGAGATTTTAACCAACGTCGTTCCCGATCACCATGACAGGGGAGGGAATTGGCAAGGAAAGCCGGATAGGGCAGGAAAACCGAGGATTTTCCTCCAGTGAAGAAAGTAAGAATGGTCAGGTCAAGGACAACATGCACGTGCAGAGAAAAGGTTTCCCGCAGGGGCCAGAGTTCAAGGTGAGAACTGACATTATCATCAAATCCGTCTTTAGCCCACCAATTTTATCTCCATATTATTTTTCATGTCCTTATCACCAGCAACAATGATATACATTAGATATGCTTGAGGATTTTCTTTTTCTATTTTGTTAAACTAGTTGAGATACCCGACCCTAGCCAGCATAAACCTGAGCTCCCACCCCCTCTGTGTCTGTCTGTGTGTCTGTCTGACTCACTCTCCCTCCCTCTCTCTCACTCTCTCTTTCTCTGATCTAGAAACTTTCGGCCGCAAAATCTACAGTCTTACTGCAGATCTCATGTATGCCAAAGCGCAACCCACTATTTTCTAAGAATGAAAATTGCACTGAACACTTACCAAATACGGCATCCCATGCCCTAGGCTTATCAGTGGGAGTAAAAAGAAAAGATCATTCTATTTTACCGCCAGGACAACATTTTTAATTGCGAGATCGCTGAAGCTCGAATGAAGACAGTTGTCGATACAAAAGAGACTTTGTTAGATTGTTAGATTTGTTAGTGTTGTACCCCATAAAAAGTTCAGAATTGTACCTTAGTAAATATTCCTTGCCACTAACTTTTCTTATAAGTAGATGTAATAACTTCCTAGGGGGAGGATGAATTTGATTTAAATTAAATGTCCTAGAGGAAAGTTAAATGTCCCCACATTGAAACGACTCAAGTCGAAAAAAAAATCAAAGCATCTGCAAGAAAAGTCTTGAATCTAACCAAAAATTATGTTTATCTCTTTGCTTCAAGATTCATGGTGATTAAATACGACAATTTTTTGCGTTCATGTGCTTGAAAATTGATGGTGATTAAACAGGACAATTGTTGCGTTTATGTGGAAAAAGCTTCAAGTTCAGTTCCTTGAATGACATGAAGCTTTACGTTGGCCACGCCCACTTTTACAATGGTTTCTTGTAAATTTTATCTATTACATGATTTTCTTTTTACTAGTTCTTATTATGTCACGGAGGAGGCTGTTATGACAAAATGTGCTTTCTAGTATTCGAAAATAATAAAAAGAAATAGTTATTCAGTGATTTTAAAATGTTGTTTTCCCTAGTGCCGTTCTGTTTTGTTTTAAATCAACCACTTTGTATTCTATTAGATCGGTGGAAGAGAAAACAGAGAACTGAATTATGGTATGTGGGGTGTCATCTTTATAGTATAGTCTTTATCAACCACTAGATCTATGTCAAATTTATATGCGCGGTTCAACATTGTCTCCTCGCACGAAACAGTTTGATTTTCTTCCTCATACCAATTCCCCCCCCCCCCCCCGCCCTGTTGTTCAGACATCATCAGATAACAAATCCCAGCCAGATGATGTAGAGGAGGACAGCGATGAAGTGGATCTGTCATGTGGTCTTGGATCTTGTAGGACAAACATCTTTGGCACCAAATTTGCTAATCTTTACGTTTTTGCTGTCTGTTTCGGCTTGTCTCACCTCTTCACTTCCATGATTATGCAAGTTATTCACGTGCAGGTAACAATGGCTTTAAATCTGACATCTTCACGATCTCGTAACAGCAGGATGTATGAACTACTACGACATATCTTCGTAGACTCTCATTTTCTGTAAATCCTTCGTCTTTTTTCCGATGTGTAGAGAGATAGAGAGACTGTGCTGTCACTGCACTATCTATCTGTCTATCTAGCTGTCTATCTATCTATCTATCTATCTATCTATCTATCTATCTATCTATCTATCTATCTATCTATCTATCTATCTATCTATCTATCTATCTATCTATCTATCAATCATCCATTCATCTATCTATCTATCTACCTATCTATCTATCTATCTATCTATCTATCTATCTATCTATCTATCTATCTATCTATCTATCTATCTATCTATCTATCTATCTATCTATCTATCTATCTATCTATCTATCTATCTATCTACCTATCTGCCTCCCCCCTGCTCTGTCTGTCTGTCTATTTTTTTTTGTGTGTGCATGCTTGTGCATCTGCGCACCTGATAAGCCCTCATTACAAATGTCTGTGCATCCACAGCTGACCTCACTAGAGCGACAATTCAACATCGACAATTCCGAAGCTGGACTTTTTGACTCCGCAGCCAGGGCTGGTTTTCTGTCTACAGTTCTGTTTGCTGGACATTTCGCTAAGGTACGAGAGATACAATGTAGCTGATGTTGGTGTGGGTGATGGGGGCGGCGAGGGTGGTGGATATGATTATAATGGACATAATATATTAAATATGATGGCGGTTGCTGATTTGTTAATTTTCATTGGTTACATTGGTAGTAAAGTTAAGATTATTTTGGTGTTTCTACGATAATTCAGGTGGTAGGTTTTGATGTGTGACTTGCTCCTGCGTAAAAGGACACAATTTTTTCATACTATTCTATCAGTCCATTTGTTTATCTATCTATCTATCTATCTATCTATCTATCTATCTATCTATCTATCTATCTATCTATCTATCTATCTATCTATCTATCTATCTATCTATCTATCTATCTATCTGTCTATCTATCTATCTATCTATCTATCTATCTATCTATCTATCTATCTATCTATCTATCTATCTCTATCTATCTATCTATCTATCTATCTATCTATCTATCCATCTATCTGTCTACTTATCTATCTATTTATGTGTCTATTTATCTATCTATCTATCGATCTATCTATCTATCTATCTATCTATCTATCTATCTATCTATCTATCTATCTATCTATCTATCTATCTACCTATCTATCTATCTATCTATCTATCTATCTATCTATCTATCTATCTATCTATCTATCTATCTATCTGTCTGTCTATCTATCTATCTATCTATCTATCTGTCTGTCTGTCTGTCTGTCTAGCTATCTATCTATCTATCTATCTATCTATCTATCTATCTATCTATCTATCTATCTATCTATCTATCTATCTATCTATCTATCTATCTATCTATCCATATGTCTCTCTCTCCCTCCCTCTATCTATCTATCTCTCTATCTATCTATCTATCTATCTATCTATCTATCTATCTATCTATCTATCTATCTATCTATCTATCTATCTATCTATCTATCTGTTGGGTGAACTACGAGTGGCTAATGTGGTTACTGCGTGGGTTCAATAGTAACTCCCTTAAGGATACACAGGATTAACAAACACAGGGTTCTGCTGGCAATCTTATTTATTCAAAAGCCTAACAAAGGTATCGCTACCAAAAGGCATAGGGAAAACCCTATCAAGAAAAGGAAGCCCAGAAAAAGAAAAGAAACCCAGAAAAGAAGCCCAAAAAAAGAAGCCCAACCAGCCATAAGCTGGAACAAGAGAAAAAGACAAAAACATGATTAGGATATAATGACAACATTAATCAGGCAATCAATGGTGGACATACATAGTAATAGTATTAATGTATTAAATCAAGCAACAACAACATAATATAGAATTTAAGCAATAACCAACTGGATATGTATGCATGGAATAAAATAGCGCTAAGGTTAATGAATAACAACTACAAGTGGCTATATCATATACACAAGGAGTTTCCTAGTACACTGGCAACGTAAACTAATTAATGTACTAATCAAAGTATGAAGGACATAACAAATGAAGGGGCAAGAACACAATAGTTTCGCTCCACTGAGCCGGTGTACAGCACATCCAGAGTGGCCATTCCATTTAATAACGCAGTGGCCAACATGGCCCACTGACCGTCCATAACACAGACGCTGCATCCCAATGCAGGCCATCCTCATAGGCCCACTCCCATTATTAGTACTAACCCGCCCCAGGGCTATTGTATTGGTTACTTCCCTTCCCAATCTTCTTCTTCTTCTTCTGCGTTCTTCGTGTCAGACTATTTATATCAGGAGGCCGGTAGCCTTTATGAAGGATGCTGTGCTCCTGAGTTCCTCTGCTGTCCCATATAGCTTGGTGTGTAGTGCCGCACCTCGGGGCCAGCTGTTTTCCCTCTGTTCTCTGTATAGGGGGCATTGTTGGAGGACATGTTCTGCATTCTCTGGGCAGTTTCCACATGTGCATGTCTCAGTTTCTCCAACCCTGAATTTTTTGTAAAGGTGCTGCCGGAGTCTGTTATGTCCTGTTCTCAGCCAATCGATACTGAAGGGTCATGCCCTTTGACCTTAGCCGCGGAGCTATGCCGCCAGGCTAACATGTGCATGACACACCACTAGATACATAAAGTAATGTGTACATTCCTTAAAATGAAACTGTCCTTCACACACTTACGAAACTCATAGAAGCATAATACATCTGGATAACTATAATACATGCACATGATATATATATATATGTCGGCGAGACTCATTGCAACATGTGTAGACTCACTGAAACATTGTTCATCCACCGCCGCACATAGAACAATCCTGGGGCTCACCCATGTGAGGCCCAACTAATATTATACATCTCCAATACATGTAATTAATTACACATCTTAAACACTAGACACGCAATCACAGTCACACTGCTCTCTATAGCATAGTGGTACTGGCAAGGTACACAAATACCCGTAATACAATCAAGTGTGTAGTGCCGCTCGCTATAACATAAGTCATCCACATCAACATGTCAGGAAATCCTCACTGCCTACCACAACAAGGCAATGCTACACACACACTATATATATGCACACAAGCAAATCGTGATAGCTTGGTTAGCGAGCCATCATTATCATCTAGCACCGCAAACGTTAACTTTGACAATAAAGTCACAATATCAAGACACTGCGCTGCATCGCGCATCTTACACGTCTAATGACAATGGCAATTACCGTTGAGCCGGACTCATAATGGTCTCTGTAGATCAGCATTCTCTACGTGGCATCCAAGAAAGGGGGGGGGGGTGCGCAAATTAAAGTCACTTCTAATATAATAGTCTACAACTTACCCAAAGTTTCTCTGCTACTGGCGCAACTGGACTAGGCCATGTTTTGGGCGAGGCGCGCCACGGCAGGCCGCCGCCGGTCTAGGTCCACTGTGCTGTCGGCTCTTGTCTCTGCGTCTTTGATGGAGTGTGCTGACCACTCGAACTCGCATCTTATTTATGAGCCCGCGCGGACGTCCCAGAGAGCTATTACGTAGCCAGTATTTGGGCGAGTGAAAGGCTCGGACGTGGAGTCCAGCCCGACAATAAAACTGGTTAGGGTCCTAACACAATCGAATTTACAGTACGGTAAAAAGGGTTCACACAAAAGTCAATTAGGTATCCCAGTAAACTGCAGAAGTTACTCTAACGTCCCCAGCTATAATTGAATAAATTTGACCCAGGTTGGATTTATCGGGGATAACATGCGTCTAACTCATAGTTTGCTTTAAATCCGAGACCCTCTTATTAATTATTTCAATAGGATAGGTGCATCAAAGTACAACAAAATTGGTACCATTATAAATTGGAAACTTGCTGCTAAAATTCTAACTGACTACTTATACCAGAAACCCGGCAATAGTTTTAATATAAATTTTCAAAGTGTCAGGACTAACAACATTCGACAATTTTGTGCGGGATACTTTCGTCCATTAATACGACGTATCTCCATTGATAACAAACGTTATCATGAGTACCTATTTTGTACCGATAGGGTATTGTCTACTCTCAAAAATGAATTCGGGTTCCCGTCTTTCTGTCGGTGGATAACAACGAAGGAACGAGTTGTAAGAAACTTAAAGCCATGATATAAGAGTTGGAAGCCCGGTGGTCAACATTTCCAACTGACCAATCAAAATGCGCGCTTTTCACCGTGATGTGAATAACGGGTCCCGCGCTCGTATTACAAGGGAAATAATCCAATTAATGGTACTCGGCCAAGTGTCCATAAACTACTATGAGTGGCCGTCCCTCACTCACGCACCAGAGTTACCATGAAAGCACATTAAAAATAGAAAGTCGTTCATCCTCTCACATATCTATCTATCTATCTATCTGTCTATCTATCTATCTATCTATCTATCTATCTATCTATCTATCTATCTATCTATCTATCTATCTATCTATCTATCTATCTATCTATCTATCTATCTATCTATCCACAGAAATCGAATATCCCAATGGTCATCGGCGTGTCCGGCATGATACAAGGCCTTGTATTATTAGCTCCACCAGTGTTACAGTTTGTGGACCCATACGAGCTGCCCGTTCTGTAAGCTTATTAGCTAATGTTTTGTTTATCAAAACGCAGATCTGCCCTTCTGGCTTTCATATCTGAACCCTGTGCGAATGAACAACCCAGAGAAAAAAAGACTGTAGTCACGTATTGAATTTACGCCTTCTGGTATTCCACCTTTGGCCTCTCCAGCTTTGGTTATAGAACCAAGTGTTATCACGGTTGTATTGCCCTTTAAGGTGGATTTTACAATAACTTTAAATGTCAGAAGAGAAAAAAAGAGACGTGGGTGGAGTGGTCGTTCGTTTCGGTCTAAGGTTTAACCGGAAAAAACAGCACTGCGAATGCTGCAATCAGATGGAGTCCGCTCATTTTTTTTTTCTTTCTGGTGTTGCTGTTGTTGTTTAAGGTGAATAATGATATCGGCATGCGTGTATGGAAAAGAACAAGACAGAACCCAGTCAGAGAGGAAATTGGTAGGAGGCGATGGAGATGGATCGGCCACACTCTCAGGAGGCCAGGAAACAGCATCACGAAGAAGGTATTGGATTGGAATCCCCAGGGCAAGAGATCAAGAGGAAGGCCGCGCGGAACGTGGAGAAGAGCCAGAGAAAATGATGTGCAACGAAGCGGAAAGACTTGGAATAATGTAAAGAGGCTGGCCCATGATAGAGAGGGATGGAAGGTGTTTGTTGGTGGCCTATACCCTGATCCAGGGTGAGAAAGGCAATGATGATGATGATGATGCAGATCGCAAATTGAAAAATAATTTTAAAAACCCAGTTTTCTAATAATTGGTTTTAAGCTGTAACTTTGCTTCCGTTTTCATTTTCATGCAAATCTAGGTGAACTGATCTGGCTTCAAGTTTCTTTTCTTGTTCTGCAAAGACCATAAATTATTTGAAAGTTTTAGCAATTAAGGAGTTTGAGAAAAAAATTCTTCATTACCTTATTAAAAATATCATTTCTTGCCCTTTGAAAACTGATCTTACTTCGAATTTTATTTCTTTATGTTATGTACACACACACAAGAAAACAACAACGCTTCAAGCTTTCGAGATAGAAATTCAGTAGTTTTACGAGCAATAGTTCACCATCACCGTTAAAAAAAGTGCACACTTAAACTCATGAACAAGAAATTACGCTTGAACATTAATTAATTAGTTCTTTTTTTTTCTCTTTATATTGGACAATAATTGACATTCTTTGCACCAAGTCAGCAAATATTGAATATCGAAGTAACCTGACATAGTAATGGTGTGTTGTGCTGTAAACTTGAACTTTCAGGCTCATTCTAGTAATAAATCAAGAAGCTTAAAAGACAATAAAATCAAATCGCTGCTTTGAGAAGTTTACGCTCTCCGTGGATTTACCGATGAGAAAATTTCTGGAAAACTGCAAGAGACTGAGAACACGAATACTGAACTCACCACAAAATCATGAGGCACATAAAATTCTACTGACACAGTTACAGACAGTGAAGAGAGCACAAACAGTACAAGCGTGTACATCGCTGTGCAATTGTAACAGATTCTTTTTCCCGCGGCTACGGTTTTCCGATGGTTGGGTGACTCCATGTGGGAAGGCGGCCTGAGAAACCTAAGGCAGTGTTCATGTCTGAGTCCATATCTATAATGATTGTTATACTTATTTTTATTATGTTTTATTATTCTTCTTATTATTTTTCTGTTCGTCTGTTCTATTTCTCTCTCACCCAACCAAACATTCCTATGATGCATTATTCCATCATCAATTTCTTTACCATCACCATGGCGACCTACATAAAAACTACGACACAGAACATCATCCAAGGGCGATGGCAACTTCAGCAACTCGACAGACTTGGGAGACAATGGCCAATATCTTTGTTACGACCATATTGGCCTCAGTAACAGCTCCAATGGAATCAGCTCGTCGGAAAATAAAACCGAGGTAAATTTTGCTCAGCAGCTACTGAAATCCTGCAGGTAATCCTGCTTTGTGTTGTGTTTGAGAGTTTGGAACTGCAGACCTATTGCTCTGGTCCGGTGTGAAAATAAGATAATGTATTTATTTATGTATTTATTTATTTATTTATGTATTCATTTGCTTCAGTATTTATTGGTTGATCTATTTATTTTTTATTGGCTTTACTGACTTTGTATTGAACTGTTTTTGGATTTTTCCTTTTATTTACAGTTCACATTATTTTATTTTATGTCATTTTCTTTTAAAGTTAGAAAACTAAAAGAATGTGAACAAAAGAGTAAAGCCTTTTCTAACAAAACAAGAAAAAGTTTGTTCAAATTGTTTAGTAAAATGTGAAGAAAACGTAAATCTACAGATTTCATTCTCATTTTGAATGCAATGGCATTACTATCAGTGATAGAAGCAATAGCAGCGGTAATAATAGTTATAAATAGTAGCAGTAGTACGTGTGGTTGTAGTATTTACTTGTTCGGAATTTCTTGTCTATTTTTGTTGTTGGTGCTGAGGTTGAACTTTGCACACAAAAAAAAACCCGACTATTTCATTTATTCAATATCCATTATCATATCATTTTTAAAGAAAATTCTTGCAACATTTGCAAGTTGTACCAAGCCCTGCTGCCCCCCCCCCACACACACACACACTAATATCCTGTGCTTATTGTAAAAATTTTAAAGTCGTACCATTTAAATATCAACTTCGAAGGGAAAATTAGAGAAAAAAAAGACTGGGTTGTCCACACTACAGCTGACCAGCCACACTTCCCATCTTCAGGTCAATCGTCTCGCCTACGTGACAATTTTCGTCATCCAGGCGGTCAAGGGCATTACTGATACCTTCCACAACGGATTCCTGCCCACCTTGTACATGGACGACAATATGTTGGACAAATCCAGAGTGAGCATTTACATGGGTAAGTCACTTCCACTTCCCTGTGGTAATAATGCTGACGATGATGATGATGATGATGATGATGATAATAATACCAATGATAATAATAATAACATTATTATATTATTATTATCATTAATATTTAATAGTAATATCACAAACATACTACATGTATAATGGAGCTGAAGGGTGAACATGTAAGCATCTAACACTTCATGATTATGGGACCAAATATTATGAAAATGTGTGTACTACCTTAATTTTTGATGGGCACATTATGTGGGCACGTCGATTTTTGACAATATTTAGTCCTTAAGATTATTGGTTAACGATATTTTGAACCGCAAATTATATTATTTGTCGAGTGGAAGGGAAAGTGTCATCGCAAATTTCGTTTTGCCTTTGTGATACGACACTATTGTTATTTCCATGGCAACGATGACTGATCTAGATTTAACCTATTCTCTCGTGGTTTTCCTCCTTTCCCCAACGCCCTTCCATTTTCTTGTCGTGTTGTCTTGAAACATACAGTACAGAAGAACACAACAGCTTCTCGTCACTAGTCTCCCAGCACCTCCTGCCTCTCACAATATCTCAGTAGTCGCTGCCTCTGCGAGCCAGATCATTCGCAAAGGGATTTTATTTCTCTCTCTCTCTCTCTCTCTCTCTCTCTCTCTCTCTCTCTTTCTCTCCCTCTCTCTCTGGTTGACCCCCAGACCTGAAGGACAAAGCCTTGTACTGTTGAAGACACTATACAGATGTCTCTGCCCAGATTTCTCAATGGGTTTCTGACTATTCATTCGGTATGTTTCGTATTTCCAGGGATCATGCATGTCATTTCCGAATTATCGGCACCGATTGGCAAGCAGATCAATGGAGTTCTAACCGAAGTCCCGATAGATCTCAAAGGTAGGACATTTGTTTTGATATGTCTATGATGAAATCTCAAAGGTACGACATTTGTCCTGTTGTGTCTGTGTTCTTAACGATCCATAGTATACGCTAGTAAATACGCAGAAAGATGTTACTGACCCCCTGATTAGTGTCTTTATCGGGTTCTCTGCGACTGTTGTTATCGCTCTGTTGCTGGTGTGGTTATTGTTGTATATTTAGTGTTTGTACATGTTTGTTACCTATCTATACTGTATGTACGAGTATGTTTTTAGGATTACTAACGTCAGATAACCCCAGTTTCCTGTAACAACTTTGTCCCATTCAGAAACTGAGATGGACCCAAAAGATCGAAGGTTTGTGTCTGCCTGGTGGTTGGCATTCCTCGTCTTTGGGGTTGGCACGATTGTCTTCTCCTTTCCCATCATCCTCTTCCCGCGGAGGCTGATCTCCAAACGTCAGCGTAAGGCGGCCTTGGCCAAGGCTATGGTGACCTTTGCTGGAGGTGAAGTACAAGACGAGGTAATGGAACCTGACAAGGTGGAACAGCTTGAGCCGGAATCTAATGACGCTGGAGACCAGGTTGGGTAAGTCACTAGTCCTCGGCCGTACTGCAGAGTGTCAACCGGGTGGTTGGTGGGGCCTGTGGGAGGGTCTCTTTCTGTCCTTTCATTCTGATTTATTTTGTCTATCGTCTTGTTTCTTCCTAGCACAGTATGGCTGTTATCATGTCGATATGCTTTCTAAAACAAAACACCAGAGTCTTCCGACTGACACGACACACGATGACAATTTTCTTCGTCGATATCACGTACTAGCGTAACCGACATCTCAGTCAAAAGGTTTTTTCCTTAAATAACAGGTATAATTAGGTCAAAATTGTATTACAAACATGAACTATACATCAAAACACATATAATTTAATATTCAAAAACATCCACGATATTACCGATAGTTGTCTTACAATAGCGGCTTCAAAATCGCTCAAAGCTTTAAAACGCTCCACTGTAAAATTAGCCTCAGGCTGGTTACGCTAGTACGTGATATCGACGACGTCTTGTTTTGCTTAGAAACAATCAGTTTGTAAATGTAACTTATTTCTTGAAGCGGTAGTTATGCCGCAAGATAATAATTATTAAAAATCACAGAAAGTTTGGTCGGGTCGCAGCAATGCTTGAAATAAAGTAAAAATGTGGCAGAAAACAATGGTTGAATATTGGGTAAAGCCGCGCTCAAGAAATAATACAGGAACCATCAGTGAAACCCAAAGGACAGGGAAAGTTTAATTAGGGCCGAAGTGCCGAGACAAGAAAAAGACACTTTCACTTGGCAAAGGTGATTTCAGTGAAAACTGAGGCTTCAGTTTTTGTACAGCTCTTCAGTAACTCTACTTTGTGAATGCAAAATATTTGTCATGAATAAAAATGGCTGGATGAATTAAAGAAGGTTACATAATTTTATGTCCAAACCAGGTCCAGTTACCTCTCTGACATACGCAAGTTAACTCATGAAGATTTGTTAGTATGCTAGTAATTTAAATCATTCAAGAAAACAAACGTGTATAACATTAATAGAGGTCAAGGCTAATATAATTGAAAATCAGGTTTTCCAATCTCTCTCAGATTGTTAAGATCTTTCAACTAAGGATGTTATAACCAAGAATGTTACACGCCTTTAACATCACAATGAAACTACAACAACTTATTTAATGCTGCCTTTAAGGAATTAAACATTCTCCGTGCAATGCCAGCGTAGCAGAGTTTTAGAAGGGGGGAGGGGAGCAAAGGATATAAAACGGGGAGAATGACAAGGAAGACAAATAAGATATGAAGAGAAGGGAAGAGGAGCGGAAGAAAAACCAAGTACTAAAAATGTTTAAAAACCCAATTTGATTAACTTTTCAATTTTTGTTGGGCTTTTCAGCCAGCCAGATGAACATGAAATGTCAGAGAAACACGGGCGGCGCTACAGTGTGAATGACGCCGATGGACACAGAAAACGTAGCGTGACGTCTAACGTGAGCAGGAGAAGGTAGGTCAGAGGTCATATCTCAGGATATTTCGTACACAAGCTGAACTGAATATCGGTACCGAGACATAATACATGTCGGTACCAGCTCCGATTTGGGTGTAGTTTCTTGTTAATCCTATGTTAAAAAGAAACATAGCGCCAGAGATCATGATTGTGGCTATATATTACAATCAACAAAGTTTTGACATTTCCAAGTGAACATGCAGATATGGGACTTAAAGAAGTATTTTCACAAAGCAGTTAGTATTTCAAAGCCGTGCAATGCACAGCGCTTTACAAACATTTGTATGGAATTTTGTTCAGATTTTTTTTTTTACAAAACTTTCAGTTCTGGAAAACTACTTCCCTGCGCCGTCAATCGATATTAAAATGGACATTCCATTGCCCTTTTCCCTGTGTAAACAACCGAGTACTTACCAAGGACAAGCCACGTGTACTCACTGATAGTTTGGCTCTAAAACTGTTGCTCTGACTTTGGTTACTTTATCATTTAAGATTTCTTTAAAGAGCTATAATGTGGCACTAGAGTGATAGCACTGTAGCAGTAGTGTAAAGGGACGAACATGGGAGTGATGATGAATTATTATTATTCTGATTTCTGTCCCCTCTGTCAGATCCAGCCTGTTCCCAGCGGTCACTGGACCCACAGAACGCCGTGTCAGTCTGACCGGAGACCTGGTGTTTGAGCAACCAGTGGCCGCTGATGGAGGTGAGAAAAAAGAGGGAATTCTGGATTTGATGAAAGGTTGGTCAGTTAACGGGTGTCAGTGGATGGGTCAGTTGATGAGGGTCAATGGAAGGGTCAGTTGATGATGGTCAATGGGTGGGTCAGTTGATGGTAGACAATGGATGGGTCAGTTGATGGTAGTCAATGGGTGGGTCAGTTGATGGTGGTCAATGGATGGGTCAGTTGATGGTGGTCAATGGGTGGGTCAGTTGATGGTGGTCAATGGATGTATCCACTTCAGAAGTAAGATGTTATTGTTGTTGTAGTTAACACTGCTGTTGTTGGTACTTCACGAAATATCATAAAAACCACAGAAAAACTGTGGGGTCGCAGCAGGGCTATAAGCAAAGTCAAAATTTTGGCGGACGGACGTGCTTTGGTACTGCTAACGAAGCAAGAACTCGCAGCTAAGTAAACTGTTTCACTTCGTTCCTGTTGAAGTCTTTTATTGTTCGTTTTTTTTTCACTTGAAAAAGGCGAAAACCGAAAATTTGTGTATTTTCTGTCTTCTCTTTAGTTTGCTTTGTATTGTTTGGCTTTTATTTCTCACGCGGGGCTTTGCAACATACAACCTTTTCTTTTTACCCAATTTTGACTTTGTTGTTGGTACTGTTTTCTTGGCTGAACGAAACTGACACAAACACATATTATCCCATCATCTGGAATAATTTAACGCCGCACAAGAGCACATATGCAGTGCTCACCACAAGGCTAGGTTCAAGTTTGATGGGACATAATCTTGGTAACTGATGGCAGGTTGTAAACATGTGCTCTTTTCCAAGATGGTCGCTAGGGCACACGATCATGCAAGGAAGATAATGCTAACCAAAAATGTTAATTTAATTACTACCCTTTGCAACACAACTATTAAGTTTTTTCCCAGGCATGGTTTAAAAAATGGCTCTAAGATAACATATTACGTGGAATGTCCCGTAGTTCGATTGTGCTTCCACTGTACCAATGCAGTTTATAACATCTTCTCTGCCTCTGAATTCATTGTAACAATTAACAAACAAAATAATCATTTTTCCTCTCCAGCCTTTGCATTCACAACTTTTCTCTGTATTCACTGCATCATTTTGTAAGTTCTTTCTCTGTGTTCACATCTCCTTCTCACCTGTCACCCTCCCCTAGATTTCCCGCGGGCGTTACTCCGCGTCTTCAGGACACCCGTCCTTGTCGTGCTGCTGGTGGACGTGGCACTGGCCGCTATCCCTCTCTCGGGGACTTCCATCTTCAGACAAGCTTACATGGCCAATGAGTACAACATCCCCATGTCCGAGGTGGCCTTGGTCTCAGGTGACAGACGCCCAAACAGACGGACAGACAGACACGCAAATAGTTGGATTGTCGACTGACAGGAACGGACGGTACGGACCGATTGACAAAATAATAGAGGAACGATACAAGAATTGAGTCAGCAAAAATGGGTGGATCGATAAATAGGCAGATGGGCGGAAATACGGACGGACAGACGGACGGAGGAATAGATAGATAGATAGATAGATAGATAGATAGATAGATAGATAGATAGATAGATAGATAGATAGATAGATAGATAGATAGATAGATAGATAGATAGATAGATAGATAGATAGATAGATAGATAGATAGCTAGATAGATAGATAGATAGATAGATAGATAGATAGATAGATGGAAAAGCAAATGGAGGATGAAAACTTTATTCTGGTGTGTAGAAAAAGAACAGTGTTTAGTTAGAAGGAATATCATCTCCTCTCTCTCTCACGCAAAAACAAAAAAGAGAGGGGGAGGTTACAAAGGGATACGGGGGGGTGGGGGGGGGGAGGGGGAGAAAGTGAGAAAAGGGGAGAAGACAAAGAGAGAGAAGCCCAGCCAAGTTTCAGCAACTTCACACCACTACAAAACCAATGAATACACAAAATCAAACTTAAACACACCATAAACTGTCCACATTCCCAGGTATTACATCAGCCGTTGGACACATCACTGGAACTATTCTGTCTTCCTTGATTAGTAGAAAAGTGACCACAAAACTAGGATATGTCACGATTGTCCTGATCGCTTACATAATGATCAACTGCATCATTCCTGTCTATTTTTTCCTGGACTGTCCGAATGTACCTGTCTATGGCGACACAAGCGAAATGTGAGTAGTGTACTACAGACGAAGGTACTAGATACTATAAGACGTCACACTCCCTTCTTCACGCCTCTAAAAAAGCAAGCACATTGTTTTGCGCCCTAATCATGAGCCAGCTCATGACTCATTGAATGAAAACAGTGCTTAGTGTAACGATAGATTAATAATACGACGTTGTTACAGTGCTATTTGTACTAAAACAAATGTTGGCCAGAGTGTACCTACAAAGACTGAAGTTATAATAAGAAAATATGCTATTTCAATCAAGGCCTACACCGACAGCTTAACACTTTGCAAAATGCAGTATTTTTCTGCATTGGCTTTGTAAAATATACCATTGTTTATGACTTCGGCGCATTCACTGCGCGGTGGCAGTGCGAAATCCGTGCACGCAAAACGCCGTAGCTGTTTCATTGTAACCAGTATCTTTGGCCTCATCTCACTATTTCCCTTCACAGATTCTGTTAGTGTTAGTGATCGTTCATTACTTCTTCCTGGTATTTATGTATGTTATAATGTAATATGTTATCACTGGCATTCCGCTGAGTTTGAATTTTACGGCGCGTCGGCACGATAACGGTCTGTTTGGCTACACTTTCTTTATTTATATTTCGCATTCAGAGCTGTCACGTCCAACACAGAACTAAATACATTCATATAATTTTAACACATGTTAAAATAAAAACGAATGTAAATCTACCCCTGTTTATAACTCGCCGAATTTTTTTTTAGTAATCTCGGTACCTACGCCGCCTAACATGATCAGCCTTTAACGTACGGAGAATGGACGAGATAGTAGTACTGTAATATTTTCTCAGGGGTATTCCACCAAACTTAATATACTGTAATATTTATTTCAGGGGTATTCCACTCAACGTGACGTCAGATTGTGACTGTTCCATGGAAAGACAACTCATAGCTTGCGGTGATGACGGCAGAAACTATTACTCCCCTTGTTTCGCTGGCTGTACGGATGCAGATGGCAAGGTAGAGTGAGTGAGTGAGTGAGTGAGTTGACGAGTTAAAGACTAAATATTCTTTTTGGTTTTAGGTTGATCCTTTAAATGATAACCTGACACAGTGAAAACCCTCTCCCCCCCCCCCCCCCGCCCCCATTTCCTTATCTCCCCTCCTCTTCCACAGTTGTTTACTGAGTGCAAGCTCCTGGCCAACACGACCACCCCCGGGACGGTCACCCCAGGGCTGTGTGACACAGACTGCCACAGCAACTTCATCATCTACTCCATTCTCCACGGGCTGCACTTTACTTTCGACTCGCTGTCCTTAGTGCCTAGGCGTTTACTGATGCTCAGGTACGTGGAACTTCGGTGTACATCAAGTTTTTCTTCTCATGAAATACACTAGACAAATAATGTATTAATCTACACACTAGGCGTGAAACAAACCAAGGCTGTGGTAGGCAGTGGGCAGTGCCTAGAGTATTATTGTGATGCGTCATTAATGGGCAGCAAGTCACCATTCTGGTGCCTGCACTGGACTCGGTCTGTTTCTCCCCTTATCATATGAGAGAGTTTATAATAATAGACAAGAATGATGGGGGCTTTTAGACAGTAGTTCAAGCAAACAAACAAAGAGATAAAACACAAACACACAGTGAAGGACATGACGTACGGTTTGGATAAAACACGTCCACGCGACAACGGTCACATTGGTTAGGAAGAAAGAAGACGATGGACAGAACTGAAAAGAACCAGAAGCGCGCACCAACCACCCGCGACATGTACGGGGACGAATGCAGAAAAGCATTCAGAAAGGGGACGAATGCGGAAAAGCATTCAGGAAGGAGAGGAATGCAGAAAAGCATTCAGAAAGGAGACGAATGCAGAAAAGCATTCAGAAAGGAGAGGAATGCAGAAAAGCATTCAGAAAGGAGAGGAATGCAGAAAAGCATTCAGAAAGGAGAGGAATGCAGAAAAGCATTCAGAAAGGAGAGGAATGCAGAAAAGCATTCAGAAAGGAGACGAATGCAGAAAAGCATTCAGAAAGGAGACGAATGCAGAAAAGCATTCAGAAAGGAGAGGAATGCAGAAAAGCATTCAGAAGAATGCAGAAAAGCATTCAGAAAGGAGAGGAATGCAGAAAAGCATTCAGAAAGGAGAGGAATGCAGAAAAGCATTCAGAAAGGAGACGAATGCAGAAAAGCATTCAGAAAGGAGAGGAATGCAGAAAAGCATTCAGAAAGGAGACGAATGCAGAAAAGCATTCAGAAAGGAGAGGAATGCAGAAAAGCATTCAGAAACGAGACGAATGCAGAAAGGCATTCAGAAACGAGACGAATGCAGAAAGGCATTCAGAAAGGAGACGAATACAGAAAGGCATTCAGAAACGAGACGAATGCAGAAAAGCATTCAGAAAGGAGACGAATACAGAAAGGCATTCAGAAACGAGACGAATGCAGAAAAGCATTCAGAAAGGAGACGAATGCAGAAAGGCATTCAGAAACGAGACGAATGCAGAAAAGCATTCAGAAAGGAGACGAATACAGAAAGGCATTCAGAAACGAGACGAATGCAGAAAAGCATTCAGAAAGGAGACGAATGCAGAAAAGCGTTCAGAAACGAGACGAATGCAGAAAGGCATTCAGAAACGAGACGAATGCAGAAAGGCATTCAGAAACGAGACGAATGCAGAAAAAGCATTCAGAAACGAGACGAATGGAGAAAGGCATTCAGGCAGGAGTTCAAAGATTCTATGCAAAAAAAAAAACAACAACCTTCAAACAGACACCTGTAAAGATTTTACGAAAAAAGAAAAAGCAACCTAACAATCAAACAGAAAGACGTAAAAGACTTTATGCAGACCTAACGACTTTATGAGGACAAAAAAATAGGCCAACGGATTTTTACACTGAAAACAATCCCAAACGACGTGGCATTAAATACCATCAATTACAAAAGAGTTAGATAAGACCGGACAGTATCTTCTTTGAGCCCCTAAAAAAGTGCTCACACAGCACCGCCCAGGCTGGGGGTGCCTATATCGCGTTGCATGAAAAGAGTGCTTGGTACATTGATAACTTAATCACGATTTTGTTACAGTGCTACCATAACTGGAAAAAAAATCCAGAGTGTTCCTACAGCGATTAAGGTTGTCATTATAAAATAAATTACTTCAGTCAAAACCTGGTGTGATAGCTGAACAGTAAATACGGTTCAGTATTTTCTTTGTATTGGCTTTGTAAAAGATTTTATGTTTATGACTTCAGCGCATTCCGCAAGGCGGCGCTGCGAAATTCGTGCACGCAAGTTGCGCCAACTATCCCCATCTTACCGTATCTAGTGTCTTTGATATCACAGGGTATTACAGTCTGCAGCTGCCTTTGGTATGACAAAGAAATGCCAGGTGAAATTTATCAACAGTTGGTCTAATGTGGTATGGTCTGTGTATTTCAGGACGGTCGATCCTCGAGATCGAGGTTTTGCTGTGAGTCTGTACATGTTCTCCTACATCATGAGTAAGTAGTGAATTTATAGAGAATTGGGGGTGTTTAATACGTAAAGATATCATGGAAATGTTGTGGTGGTTCAAGATTGAATTGTTTTATTCTCTTCTCATATTTTTCAAAATTACTGTCAGAAGAAGGAGTGGGTGACTGAGTGAAACGAGTGATGATGATGATGATGATGATGATGATGGTAAAATGAGATAACAAGACCTTCATGTCACGGTAACATTATTACTGTATTCAGTTTCAGGCCCGTACAAAGCTGGAAATACAGCCCCCCCCCCTCCCCTGTTTCAAAATTCATCAAATTTCTTTACCCAAGCTGTCTCCACCTGTACCAAAAAAAAGTACCCCTCCCACCCCCCTCCCACCCCCACCCCCCTCTGCCAAATCGTAGGCGTATGCTAACTGGCCCAGATAGAACTTCTACTCAGGCCTGTACAGTTTACTCCTTCATAGTCCCAAACAGAGAATCTGTTGACACCAGCAACAATTTTATTTTCTAAAATCACTTCTGACCTTCTGTCCATGGGTTTTCAGGTGGGATTTTTTTTTTCGAATTGTGGCTGCCTTTTTCTTGTTCTTATTTTCTCGGTTGTTGTTTTCCCCGTCTTCTAGGCCCCCTCGCAGCCCTCAAAAGGGTCCTCGCAGCCCTCAAAAGGGCCCTCTTAAAGGTTGCCTTCTTCTGTGCTCTTCTAATGTTGTTCTCTTATCCTGTTGGTCTGCCGCCCTCAAAAAGGAGGTTTTGGGCTGGCACCAATAGCGATAGTGAGAAAAAGAGGCACGGGCAGAGTTTCCTAAATTGGGCTATTTTAGAAGTGGGCGGGGCTTGGTTAGATGCCTTGATGATAGACATTTTTTTATTTCAGATTGTAACGTTGTACATTAATTGTGTATTTCTGTACCCGTCTAGTGGCCATTCCTGCACCCAACATCCTTGGTCGGTTTATTGACGGTACTTGTGTTATCTGGGATGATGATTACTGTGCGGTGTATGACCGGGACTCCATCAGGTCTGTCTGTCTATTCGTCCGCCCGTGCGTCCATCCGTCTGTCTGTCTGTCTGCCTGCCTGTCTGTTACATCCTCACTGAACTAAACATCCATCTGCCAACATAATTATTTTCATTTATATTATATTTAGCTTTATTGATTGGAATTTATTGTTTTTTTCCCTGCTGTTTGTTTATATATATATAAAAAGAGAGACGAGACAAAAACAAACTTCTTCCTTTCTTTCTCGTTAGTCTTTCTCTCGTCTCTCTTTTTCTGTCTGTCTGTCTGTCTGTCTCTCTCTCTCTCTCTCTCTCTCTCTCTCACTATCTCTCTCTCTCTCTCGCACTTCTCTCTCTCTCGACACATTTCAATTTCTTCAACGGATGTTTCAGTATTTCCAATCATATTCTGATAAAATTTAGTTGTTTTTGTTGTTGTTGTTGTATTTTTTTTAATCGTATCTGTTAATTAAATTCAATTCAATGAAAGTCAACAAGCAATCTGACCCACCCTGAAATCTCCCCTCCTTCGGCTACCTTTCCCCACCAGATACCTGATGAGCGGAGTTGACCAAACCGTGGCCGTACTGGATCTGACCGCTTGTATTGTTATGTTTTGCCTCATCAAAGGAGAAGCCGTCAAGTACAAGAGAGAGATGAAGAGAAAAGGAACTGGGAGATCAGCGAGAACAGCAGCTGAGGAAACACGAGAGGGACCAGTTTAAGAATAGTAGAAACAATAGACAGTTTGTGGCCTAGGGATACGGGCCGTGACGTTATGATGTAAAATAGACCAATTTAAAAAAAGGTGGAAGCAATAGACAGCTTGTGCTCGGAGATACGGGCCGTAACGTTGCGATGAAATAGTAACAAAATCACCACGTTACAGATCGTGTCCAGATACTTAGGCTGACCCCCTAACTGTCCATTACCTCCCAATGTACAAGTCTGAGTGTTATCCGAGCTTAGGACTTCAAACTGACTCAACTGTTCTCTTGAAAGTATCATTGTACGCGGTGTTTAAAGGGTTTTCGTACACTTTATATTTGACATAATTTTAAATTTTATATAACATAAAAGCAGTGTTTACCAGGTCTAAGGCTGATCTTTCATTTCGGCATTATTGTCTAAACCAGGGCGCTGACAACCTGATTGCCTGTGCGGGCCAGATCGCATATTAATGAGGGAATTGTGGGCCAGATGAAAGCCATAAAATATTTTTTTTTTTTTTTTTAAACACCTTTGAATATGGAAAGTGTTACGTGTTTTTACTTTTTGTCTCATATCAATGAATATCCCATACGAGAAAATCATTTGCGTTTTACCAGTGTTTGGTTTGGAATAAAAACTGAGCCTGGTTAAACAAGAATCTATTCATGGTTCACTGGTGCGGTCGTGTAAAAACTGAAGGGAAGATCCTTCGTGGGCCAAATAAGCATTGCATCACGGTCTCCGCTTGCGGACGAGTCAAAACGCCGTCACAGGCCTTAGGTTGCCGACCCCTGGTGTAAACATTTGAATGTATCTGTATACCCGGTGTCTATAAGTTCTAGGGCAGTTTATTATTATATAATTTCAGCTGTTTAGATTATAAAAATGGTGTTCGCAAGCTTAAGACTGATATTTCATGTCCATTCAATTGTCTAAACACTTGAAAGTACTGATTTATTCAGGTTTCTGTATTGATTAATGTTCTTATAAAGTTCTTGCGCATTTCATAAAGCTCATCATTTCAATTATTGGCAGCGCAAAATCGTTGTTTACTAATGGTTTTGTGTCTACTACTACTACTATTTCCTGCTGCACCCACCTGGTGCTTAGGGCAGCAACAAACGATCTCCAGCCCTGTCTGTCCTGGGCCATCTTTGCGAGAGTTCCCCAAGAGTGATGGAAGGATTTCATCTCTGCCTCGATCGTTCTCCGCCAGGTTGCCTTGGGTCTGCCTCGCTTGCGCCGTCCATCCGGTGTCCACATTAGTGCCATTATGGTGATAGAATTTGCTTCTTTTCGCAGCACGTGTCCAAGCCACCTCCATCGCCTCTTCGTGTTGATGTTGTGTCTACTCAGTTGTCTAAGTATCCAAAACATTTGAAAGTGCGTGTTTTTCAAACCCTGTGACCACAGAAGGCTTGTGGAGTTTAATAATGTTTTCATAATTTTTTTGTTATAAAAGATTAAAAACGGTCCGTATGATACAACTGAGAAATCAATGTTTTATTCAGCCTTCTGCATTGCCAGTCTTACTACTGGGTAAGTTTCATTATTCCATTGGATTGCCCAGATCGGAACCACGAGAACACCCACCACACACCCCCCTCCCCAATAAAGCCAATCAAAAAAAAAAAAAAACAACTCTTTGTCATTTCCGCTTAACCTTATTCTTACCATTCCCTTGGCGCCAACCCCAAACAGTCATTTTCAGGGCTACAATAACAGTGGCCCTTCCCAGGACCGAAGCAGCCCCTTTGAAGGCTAAAGCAAAACAACAACCCACAAAAAAAACAACGAGACGAACCAGGAAGAAACAAAAACAACAACAACAAAAACGAAACGAAAAAAATAAAGAAAGGTGGTGAATTTCAGAAAACACAGATAATACACCACACATACGTTCACTATTATGGACAAGGCCCACAACTGCCATGCTATTCTGAAGTTTTATGAAAATTTAAGCTGAGTACCCGTTCGATGAACAGGTTTGTGTAGTTTTTTTTTTTGGGGGGGGGGGGGGGGTAAAATTTAAGACGCCTGTGAACTAAGAAAGGCATTAATGCTGCATAGATATCTTATAAGAAGAGATGCAACAACAAAGGACACCACTTCAGACAGAAAGGAATAAGAACAAAGGCTGAGATCATCCCCAAAACTCAGCGATAGGACAGTACACAGTGTGCAGTGGTGCGCACCGAAAATTTTCAGGAAGTGATGTTATGGGCCCATAATGTGCATGCGCAGCTTCACTGAAACCTTAACATGGCGAACCATGACTAGAAATAGATTTACATCATGCCAAAACAATGAAAAATGAAACGTAGAAGCCTGAACATTTCATAATTTCTAATATAGCCCATGTTGATTTCGCATTGATAATATCCTGTTGTGCAAAGTTTGAAGCCTGAGTGTGATGCGGTTCCTGAGCCTTAGGTGACCAAAGTTTGAAGCCTGAGTGTGATGCGGTTCCTGAGCCTTAGGTCACCAAAGTTTCGAGTTACCAAAATATATGAAAAGAAAAACAAAACAAAAACATGGGCCGGAAAATATTCCCTGCACGGGAGATAATCAAAGACTAGCTCAACAGCCTAAACAGCAGTGGTTTTTCTCCCCTGATGGCAATGTTCTCTTTCATCCATAACTTTGTATTTGATTGAGGAGGTGAAATCAGTGCTTCATATAACTGGCATAATATTTTGCCGTATCAATGATTTGGTTAATAAAGTATCCGACTCTGTACACTTGTTAGTCTGTTTATTCAGGCTTGACTCGATTACAATATGTTTAGAGGGAATCGCCCTGTATTGTCAGTCTGTGCTAGAGCTATAATGCGTTAGTCAGATTTTAACCCTCTAGAAACCGAGATGCCACAGATGTATAACAATATTTAGGCGCAGAATTGTGTTACTTTTAACACAGACCAGCTGCAGGAGAGACATACACATAAATTGTACACAAATTATACACAGGAATGTGTTGCCAATTTTGTGTGCTTACGCAGTCTACTCCAACACGAGCTATCCTAACACAAACACACATACAGAACACTCTCGCACGCGTGCACACATACACACATACACACAGGCATGTGCATGTATCCACATATTCATAGCTTCTATGCCATGCTATGTGATTCTGAGTTTACTGCAGTGAACTTCTTCTTCTTCTTTCGTTCACCAATCTAAATCTGCAGATTTGTTCTTTTAAGAAAATCTAAGGTATTAGCTGAAGACGGAGGTATCTGGCCAGAATAGGGCGCCTAGCTAACCTAGATATCACGCACCCGTTATACCATTATGTCTAAGTCTGCAGTGAACGGAGAGTCGGCAAACTAGATTGGGATCCGGTTTTACCACACTGAGACCATGTTTCAGCATTATGTTCATGCCCTGTTGCTTTGTCGCACGAATGCAAAAATATTTTGTTTTAGGGTGCCTTCCCCAGAAAAACGTAATAATATACCGGATATGGGTGATGGGTGCAAGTGTGTTGAGAAAATGTCTATACAAAGGTATTCGGCCTTCTTAGCTTCGCTACCCATTCCAAATATCAAATCACCACCATGACTCTTTGAAGCCTAAGCAACTCAGGGTGAGTCAGCGATGATCAGTATGTGGGCCTATATGTCGTGCGTGAGTAGCCAGGAATCAGAAACTTATCAGACATCTAACAGATTCCCTGCTCCATAAGACCTCTGTAGAATATCCGCGTTCACAAAATGAGAATTAAAGCCCACACACACACACACCCAACCTCTCCCTTTTTCCAGTTGTGACACACAATCAACTAAAACATCCAGTTTGTCTCCGATGGCATGTATTGGATCATGGAAGGCTGTCTAGAGGGAGACGAGTTTTGAGACATTCTGCATGGACAAACAATCTTTCTGACACACTGTTCTGCAACACAGTGGAGTCTTACTTTATGCATGTTGGTGCGAAGCTCTGAGCGGTTCGAGTATCACAAATTAGTGCGTGAAAACTGCATTTAATTATATATATCTTCATCTGTGCAACTGTTAAATGTTGCTGCGATTTCAGTATCTAAGCTCCAAAGTAAGATTTTGTTGGTGTAATAAATACATGTACTGTCTGATCCTAATTAAATTGTTGGCCTTAATTCTCTAAGGTGTTATCTTCACAAATTTGTGATCTTTCTTGTTGGTTTAAATTGCAAATTTTCTTTTGTTTTGTTTGTTTGTTTTTTGGTCTGACTTTCATCATCACTGTCATGCACGTACAGACACACACACACAGGCACACATAGAGAAACACACACCTGAGCAGCCATAAAAGATTCGTTCTTTTGTACCTGTTGAAAAATAACATCCGTGCAACTGTTAAATGTTCCTGCGATTTCAGTATTTAATAATTGAAGCTCCAAATTAAAGTAAGATTTTGTTGGTGTGATAAATACATCTACTGTCTGTTCCTAATTAAATTGTTGGCCTTCATTCTCTAAGGTGTTCTCTTCACTAATTTGAGATCTTTCTTGTTGGTTTAAGTTGCAAACTATTGTTTTGGTCTGTCTTTCATTATCAATGTCATGCACGTACACACACACACACACACAGAACGAAACACACACCCGAGCTGCCATAAAAGATTCGCTCTTTTGTACCTGTTTGAAAAACAAAAGATACTCAAGAATTTTACACGGTAAAACTTTATTTCTTAAAATTACAAATGTAATTATGAAAAGCGGAGCTAGGTGGGATATGTGGGAAGTGTCACGAGTGGAGTGAGCGATAGTTAAGAATTACGGGGGGAAAGGAGGAGAGTAAAATTAATGCACGTATTGACTAGAATTGGCTAGATCTCGTGCATGTTATGAGTGGGGGGTCTGAATGAGACGAAAGCGCTGTAGTACTATCACTGCAAGTTAGAGGGTCCTACTGAACGGACGATAGTAAGAGCCCAGCGGGCGGACATAAGTGAAAGCAGTCGGGAGACGGATGAGTGGTTTTCCAGTGATGACTGGTAGGTAGGACGTTGATTGATAATTATGATTGATGTATTATATTATATTCGTCTATTACCATGATGTAAATAAGTATATGTGAGGAATGTGGAAGTCCTTGATATTGGATATAGCAATGTGCGCCATGAGCGATAGATGAAAGTGAGTTCATGGATTTGTAGCACGAGTGAGTATTGTGTACTCCGATGGAGATGTGTTACCGTAAGATGTGTGGTGAGTGAAAGATGAACTATTGTGTATACGCTTCATGAGTTGTAAGGAGAGGTGGAGTGAATAGAAATGGAAGGGTGTTATACCAATGTAATGTTATTCTTGTAGGTGTCGGGGACGGGCCGAAGAGCCACCTCGATGAGCACAAGTGATAGGCCAGCATAGGGCCGGAGGCCATACATAGGCCAGAAGTGAGACTGTCGGTGCAGGACAGTAGAGGCACATAAAGTCGTGGCAGTCAGGCCACGGACAGGGGCGTAGATATGAGAGTGAATGAAATACTATATTATTGCCATGTTGATGGGCAAGTGAACTGATAAGGTGTATGCCAATAGGAAGGTGATAGTGAGAGACTGCGGTGCCAGTGAATCATTAATGTACTATTAAGACCCTGAGGGGAGAGGCTGAGGCCGAAGTGCCTTTAGGAAGTAACTACCGGATCGTGGATCCGAGGAAGAGTGCATGTGAGAGTAAGGCCGTTGTACGGCAGTGAAGTTCAATAATATAATGTATGTAATTGCGCTATTATCTGTATAATTTATGTATAATAAATGTGTGACTCTGATGGGTTGTTCTATTAAGTGTTAAACTTGTTCGTTCGTGATTGTTGTCCTGTCATAACTTATTACATCTCCCAGTCTGGGATTTGTGACAGGAAGCAACAAAAAAAAAATAATAATAATAATGATTTTTTTTTAAATCCGCCTACACTCTATTCCTTTATGATGTAATCAGTATCATGCTAAAATGGTATGTACATAATATTCATTTTTCAGTAATTATTAGTAATTTATTTTGCCAAAATGATATCCATGACCATTAACCTAACGATTTAAAATGCAATCATTGCAGAGTGGACAGGGAGGAGCTTTGCCACCACCCAAGCGCTTGTCCATGACCGTCAGAGGTGGAGACAGCTGGTGCAGCGTTCAGCCATGCAGCGCCCCCACGACCCCGTGAAGGGTTAAGGGACTCGTGAATCGTTACATACAAAATAATATACACATTGAAGCGATGAATAAACTCAGAGATAGTTGAAAAATAGAGCACAGATTGATAGGCATAATAATGTTCAAAACTGAATGGATACAATTTATAATGTTACCACCACTGGGCGAAGAAAAAAAATCACTGACACTCACTTATCCCCCCCCCCCCCACCCCCACCTCTTTTTTTTACCACAGAAATACAGGTATAATAAATGATAATTTATGGGCTTGAATTCATTTTCTGAGACCATTTTTATTTTTCACATTCTCAAAAACAGTTCCCAGCCACTATCCCTGCGTCAAGCCGACATAGATTTGTAGACGATTTCTGAAGGGTTGGTAAGATTACCGTTGAGGTGGAACTGCTATATCAGACCGACGTCGGCGCAATGCCGTAACCAGCGGATCTACGTATGGGAATGATGACATTCCTATGTGCAGACTTGACCCTAAATCCTTTGCGTCGGATATCCTTGGGTTGCTGGCTAGGCCAGGTTAATGCAGAATGTCAAACTAAAACTTCAGTGAGCAAAAGTACAGAGAGAATTTGGTTGAGCGCCTGACCTGTATTGAAGTTTTATCAGAAAACATGGGAATAACATTTTCCCTTTGACTAACAAAACATTTTATATCCCAGATTGTCTCATGTGTTTTCAATTGGAATGATCATGTATTGTCTGAAAGTACATGAAAACAATCTTCACCATAGTTCTGATACTACAACATTCTAGCAAAGCTGTCAGTCCCAGTCAATCCTTGCCCTGTACATGTAGTCACTTCAGTAACTTCACTGCCATCCAGAACCAGCTGTGTGCATTTATTTCTCCCCAAAATAAATGACTCCTCTGTAGGAGCTCGATAATGGTTGACTTGGACCTATGCTTCACATACAATTCAGTTACTAAATCCTACTACAGCATCACTGCTTTGGGCTAATAAAATGGGCTAACTTTTCACGGCTATGCCGTCAGAGCCAAAGACACTACCTGTCTAGAAAAGTGTGTTTTGTTGTTTTTTTTCTTACTTCGTTAACCGTTTCCAGATCCAGTATATTTTCCAAATATCAAATTTATATTATGATTGCCATTTGCAGCTCAAAAACCTTTGGAATGGCACAGCACTTTTCATGCTCACAGCAATAGGGTTGACCACCCTGCATTCCAGACCTGGCTGTTTTGTTTACATTTAGTTTCTCCCCAAAATAAATGAAAATATCAGCGGGATCATGACAGTGGTTGATTTAGGCCTACTGGGTCTGAATCCTAGCATTGGAATCGCTTGATAGTGGTTTTTAAAAAACAAATATTTAGATGAAAAACATTATATTTATAAGAGCTGAAAGTCATGTACAATATGTATGAATAATTAGTCGTGAAAATCATGGGAGAAGAGAAAAGGTGCGCTCAGCAAAATCACCCAACGAATGAAGAACAATGTGTTCAGAATAAAACAGAGTATTGGGCGTGAAGCTGGGTACCATATTGCATAATCATACACATGAGTGTGGTATATACTTTAACTAGATTTTACAGAATTATGCTGGTAAGTGGTATGGGCTGATGCAGAAAAAAAGAAAAAAGAATTTATTTAGAAATTTTGCAATGTGTAAATCCATGATTTTATTTGAGGCATTCATATTCGCGAAAAGAAACTTTACCACATTGTGACACACTTTTCTCTACTCCTGAATCATATGAGCTTCAGATTTTGAAAGAAAAACATTCTACTGAAGATTGTTCAAGAGGTCTTCCCCAAAGAGTCACCCAAACGTTACAAATCGTGGAAGTTTTATTTTAACGTTGCTTTTGTTTTTAGTTTATGAGTGGCACTGATGGTACAAATGACACAAACTTCAACGCTTTCATTTAAACATAATTCCACAGTGCAGACACGGCAGCAAATTTCAAAGGCGGCACATCTATCCCCCCCCCCACCCCCTCCTTTCCTCTTTTGTTTTAATGTTTAATCTCTGAGCTCTGACGAGGCCATGGGGACATGGAATGGAATAAGGTTGGTTGATTGACAGTCTGCAAGCTTCTCCTGCTAGATGTCAAGAACAGATTTGATTCATAAATGTTTCCACTGAGTAAATTTTTGTGAGAGAGCAGTGAGTAATTTTTACAAACGTAATTATTGTGCGAGCCAGCATAACTTGGTCTCGTAAACAATTTGTTTTGAACAGTTTTTTTCCTAATAGATAGACAGAAGGTGTGGGGAAGGATAGACGGACAGCGTAGGTGTGCATGACTGAGCACTTTTTATATCTCGTGTTTTGAACTAGGTTTAGTAGAGAGGGAAGGGGTGATTAGGAATTAAATGTTATTGAGACGTCTGTTGACGTACAGAAAATCCGTGATCCAGAGTAAAAGCTCGGGGTTTTGAACATGTTAGGAATTTATTGCTATAAAATTACATTTTATTGTCTTGAGTGATTCGACCTTTGATGTCGACCCAAGGTCGTTGCGTAGGGCTGTTACTTAAAATAACTCGGTTCGGCAGCTGAGCTAGAGGTGGTTGCACCAATCAAATGTATGAATCTGGACGGAAGGTCGAGACATAGCTTTAGTATTTAAACCCGTGCAGAGCTTAGATAGATGCCACATGTAGACAATCCATTTACGAGGTGGACGGCGATAGTCCTCAGCCAGATGAGAGACATTTAAGACGCAGTTGAGCAGTCCATATTGTGAGGAGCCTGATTTAAAGCTCCAGAGCCTAAGCTACTTGGTTTGATATGAACCCACAGCGTTTACATCCAGCGCTGTCACTCCTAGTGAGGGCCTCATGGTGAGAGTCCATACTAATTTGTAATGATGAAAGTGAACCGTTCTACTTACTTTTGAAGACAGTTTCAGAGCTACCGCCAGACAACGCATGGTTGTACAAGCATTCTCCATGGCGTGTCTAGAGGAAATGTCCATATCATAACATGTCTCATTGAATTAATAGAATTTAAACTGTTATATCCGTCGCCACGTGCGCGGATTCTATTTGGCATATAACTCATATGATCTGCAAGTAGTTAGAGTGAATAAGTTAGTCTTTATAGAAAGCTGTAGTTTCATTAGTTAGATTCAGTTGCCTTTGAATTGATATTTATATTTATAATTATATTTGTTACATTAATTCCTGTAATTAAACTGCCCTACAGTTCTGCTAAAAATCAAAGCAATTGATTTATTTAGTTTTTAGAGTGCAAGTATTTTTTTGTGTTCGTCGATTGTGGGAGCGGACCTCGAAAGAGTGTCAGTCGAATTCTCCCCATTTAACCCACATCGCGACACTAGAGTCTTCCCTCTTCTTAAGAACTGGGACTGGAACTGTCGTCTTCCTCGTGCTTTTCCCGACCTGAATAAAAGAAGAATGCAAATTCATGTTTGTTGCACTTCATGGCGGCATTCTTGCCAAGTCAAGTTGCTGTCTTTCCGCTTTTTTTCTTGAAATCTACCAAATAGGGCTCATAAAGCTTAGAATAGTGTAGAGCCTCTTTATGTTTATATCCAGCACTAACAATGTTTACTTGGTTTAAAACCATACAGAAATGCAAACAAGGTTGAAAAGACAAAAAATTGCAAGATGTTTGCTGCACCTAATAATAGAACAAGGAAAAGTAAAAGGGAATGAATAAATCATCACCGGCTACGCTGTATTATGAAACAAACAGAAACGTGAAAATATTTTGGTTTTAAAGGAGTGAAAAACAAATCATAAAATCCAATGTTTGACGGTCAGTTTGGACCTGTAACACGTCATGCCTAAAATGTGTCACCAATGACAATCTTTTTTTATGACATTCATCTCACTCAGCCTCACCCCCTGCCTTTCCTGGAACGTCCATAGAATTTTGTTTCGTACACTTCTCCAATCTCATTTGGGAAATTTGCTTTAGTGTCATTGCAACCCAGTTACAACTGGAGCAGACACCTCGTCGCCACAGTGCAGCGCTGGCGGCGTTTTTTTTTATTTTTTAGGGGTGGGGATGGGGGGGGAGTGGTAGGGATAAATTTTATTTAATTTTGCCCTGGCAGCGGCGTGTTCAGCCTGCTCTTTTCGGTTTCCAACTGCCAAGGTATCTTTAACGTGAGCAACATGAACACGGGCCCGCCGGGTTTTTCATCTTTATCCGAGAAGACTAGGTGCTCAGGTAAGAGTAAATGTAAATACACACATGCTATTCATTTACAGTTCTCAAGTCTTAAAATTGTTTTGTAACCTGAGAAAGTAAAAAGTAGAATTATCTCAGGTACACAACCTGACCAAAATCAACATTTTTTATTTCCTAGGGAGTCTGCTTTTTATCTTTGCTGTAGACATAACTTGTTCATTATATACCATTTCAGCAATACAAACAATTAAGGTGAAGTGCCAATAGGAAATGAATAGGTCTAGGACTTTCCAGCGAGAGCACATGAATGTAGATTTATGCAAACCACAACACGCTACAAGAACAACCAAATAAAATATGATACAGACCTAGGATAATTTCCCATAGACTGAGGCCTTTCTGTCGGTCGACTGCATATGCTTTTGAAGAAGCCAGATACACATTAGAGAGGAGAAGGCACCGAATGATAAGTAAAGGAATAGCGACGACACTGATCAGCGTCTGTTCTTGAGGGGTAGGTGTCTCTCGGCCCTAGTTAGGAAAGAAGATTAATGAATAAATCACTGTTCAAGTTATTATTTTGTGAAATATATAATAATAATATATAATAATATATATAAAATGAAGCTCTTATCGGAGAGCGGGTCTAAAAGTGATTTTCCGAGGGAGACAATCCTCGACCAGGTACTTCGACCTGTTGCCTTCACGACATTCTGTGGGCGCCCCGCCACACCCAGGTCTTGTGTGTGGGTAAGGGTGTATGTCTGTTGGTTTGCTCTTCTGTGAGTATGTATGTATTATGCTCAGCGGGGACATTTTTCAAAACTGAGTCCTACAACTTAAACATCGTTTTTGTCCAACATTCTTAGCCTCTTCTTGTTTGGGGTCAAATAGTGTGACAGCAACTACTTAGTTACGGGTATTGACATACTTTAAGTGTATTAATAGTCACTTTTCCATGTTATAAGTCCAGCAGGAGGCCATGTTTGTGCAGCCTATTATATCTATTCAGGAGTTATGTCGTCAACAAATCAAAATTCTCAAGATTCTAACACCGTTCAAAAACTTGAGGATATGACGGTATCGTTGTCACAACTAAACTGTCGTGTAAATCAAATCGAAAGCGACATTAACCGAAGTAATTCGGAAGATGTGCGATGATCTGCGATCCACGGGATCGGAAAGAAAATTTTCTGGGCTCTCTTCTGATTACACAGTGGAAGCCACCAGCATTGACAAAATTCAATGGGAGTTTTAAATCGTCTGTAGGGTACAAATTCTGTCTCAATAGAGGGTTAATGATTCCTCCCACAGACGATAAACAAAGAAGGTAAACCCAATACTGAGGGTTGTGTCTAATTGCACCCGGTGTACAGAAACTGGACTGAAAATTATTGCTGCTTTAGACACAGCAGTTCAGAAAATGAAACCGAAAGTGACATCATTCTGGTTCGCAGAGGACAACTTCGAAAACTGTACAGTGTTCAGTGCTCAGATCAATTTCCTGCAATCAGGGTATGCGAATCTGGTGGTGAAGTGTGATATAAAGAGCTGAAAACTGAATAAGGAGTCTCTAGATTAGTTATCAAAAGACTATAATAACTTACAAATTGGCAGCATCTTTTGAATAAATTAGAATTGCTTGAGGCTCTTGCACTTTCGCTTGTGTCGAGTGCCCATTTCGCGTTGAAGAAACCAACAGTAATCCCCCATCATATTGGGGTTAAACTTTGAAATGTCTCAAACAGTAATAAAATGTAGCTGTGGATTACTTTCATTCTCAGTGATATTTCTATGTTTATGTTTCTAAGTAAACATGGGAACCCTAAATGTCATAAAAACCTGACGTGCTAGCTCAAAAATCTGACTTCAGATCTGAAATCAGCGACTCAAAATTACTTAAAAACACATAACATTTTCCAGGTAGCAGACACAAATTAAAATTTGTTGACTAGTGATATATAATAATACTTTCTGCACTCCTCTCTATTCAAGTTTAGTTCAAGGAAAGCGTACTTTTCACTATGATTGAAATGGATTCCTTCTTCACCACTGTTGGGATTTTGACAACCACTTACCAGTGTAAACAGAAGAACGGTGTAGAGATCGAAGGATATGGTGAAGTAAGCGATGAAAGCGTCATGGGCTGAGGGAAACTAAGGTAAATTGAGAAGGAAAAAAATGCACAAATCTTCAATACATATTCACTTAGCATGCTGTGGAGAAAGAGGTAATGTTTCACTTGTACAATAATTACAGATCATTCTGTCACTGCCTATTTGCCTTTGTTATCAAAACCCTTTACGTGATGATGACTTTCGAGCTGTTTCCGTTTGCTTAACACACTCTTCAGCACAGATAATTATGTTTCAGGATTTGAATTCTTTGATGAATGGCCATAATACTTTTATGATATTTAATCTAATGGCGGTCATTCGAGAGACTCCTCACGGTTCAAAGGATACTCTATCTGTGTGCCCTTTCAAACGCTCATGTGCCTGTGTATCTTTATGTGCAGTTCGCAGATGGATAGATGAATGGTGGATGAATGACAGGTAACTCGCTGAGCGGATGAATCTATACTTACTTGAAAAGCTTCACTCTCCTTCGTCTTGTAGGAATGTATATCAAATATTACATCCGATAATTTTCCAGTCAACTTGACGAACATGGCGCTTACGAAATACCACGACAGTTCCAACAACCCGTTCGAGGGGTCAACAGGCGCCATCACACCCAAAAGACAGATCTGATGGTGCAGGGGAAAATAAAGAGAAACTGTTTAAATGGGGAAATGGTTGGGATGTATATAATTATATCAGTACGAATAAAACCAATGGTTGTTCATGACAAACTATTGTATAGTGAAATATTACTGTCTATAATTTATTGCCAGCAACCGTCATTGTGGAACTCGAAGTCTTTAGAATTACCTACAATCAAACAGTCGTGTATTCATGAATGTGAATGGATGTTAACTTTTGTAAAACTTACCTGATACAAACTTTGGACATAGTGAGGGGAATATTTCCTTTACATACCAGTTATATTACACATCACTAGTTACTCCACGCTCTACCGCTCTACCTTTTTCAAGGAAATCTTTTATTGTTCGATTGTTGTATCTGTTCAATTTTCCAATTTTTTTTTCTCTATTGTTGTCTTTTCGTTGTTTTTTTCCTTGAAAAAGGCTACTGCCGAAATATTGGCCATTTCCTGTCTTCTCTTTTAGTTTGTGTTTCATTGTATCGTTTGGGTATTATTTCTTAGGCGAGGCTTTGCTACAAAAAAACTTTTTTTCTAGCCAAATTTTTACTTTGCCTATAGCCTCGCTGCGATTCCAGAGTTTTTCTGTGGTTTTTATATTTCTACCGTAGGGCAGCTCGGATGTTCTGCACGCTTTTGGTTTTCTCATAATAATGGAGATGATTTATATAGCGCCTAATCCAAACAAGTTCGCTCTTGGTGCTTTACAGAAAGTCTTGTTCACTCGATTTGCATTTCTCTCTCTCTCTCTCTCTCTCTCTCTCTCTCTTTCTCTCTCTCTCTCTCTTTCTTTCTCTCTCCCTCTCTCTCTCTCACTCTCTCTATCTCAGAGCAATGTTAAGGTGCACGCAAAGTGGGCGCTGCTTGGATGCTCCTTGGACGCTGCTTAGAGGCCCCAAAAGGGGCGAGCAAGAGGCGAGCAAGGGGAGAATGCGGCCTGGAGGAGACAGAGTGGGAGCTTCTCTCGAGCCGCTTACCCCCCTCCCAGAATATTCACACTCACAACTGTATTATAAAGTATTAAAATAATATTTGAATATATATTTGATAATGAATAATAAATTTTTGGTGGTGTGGGGCAGGGGGGATGGGAGGGTGATAGGGGTAAATTCTAATATATTAATTTCAATATTGCCCGGGCAGCGGCCTGTTCGGCCTGCTTTTCACGATTTCCAAGTGCCAAGGTATCTTTAACGTGCGCAACGTGCCCAGTGGCCCTCCGAATTTTTTCGTCCTTATCCGAGAAGACTAGGTACTCGATCCTACCCCCCAATAGGATCAGGGACAAGTAAATATGAGAAAAATTCCAAACTTCCGACATGCCTGCACCGACCGGGTTTTGAACCCGGGACCCTTTGTCATGATTCGGATGTTGTTAAAACTCACGCAGAGAGTGAGTTGTTGTTGTTTTACCAGGGCCATGAGAAATTGGCTGGTGGCCTTGAACGGCCCTCGCGAATTATAGTTGGTGAGTAAATAAATGTAAAGTTAAACTATTGGATTCACGCTTGTCGGTTTTAATGTTCGTGATTAATAAGTAATGGAGTAGGGGTGAAACAAGGTGGGGATAGTTGACATTGTTAAGTATGACTAGACAAGTTTTTGCACGTTAACTTGCTGGTAGAATAGTGCAGACGTATTACTACAATTAAAATGGTGGGAGATTTCGACCAATGAGATAGCTGAACTAATTGGGCCAGCGGACTAGCACTGCTGGGTAGTTAGATAGTATAAAACATCGTGTAACGTTCAGATTTATTGAATACAGACGAGCAGAAGCATCGTGTCGTGAAGTATCTCCGGTTGGCCAGTACCTGAACTGTGATTTGAAGACTAGAAGTCCTTGCTAACGGACTGACTGAGCTCTAGAAAGAAAGGTCTGAGTGGGCTGTCCTTTGAAAGCCCACGCTGCGCTATTTTGATGTTCGCGCCTACCAGTAGGCGTGACCAATGGTAATATATCTTATTTGTGTAAGCATAATAGAAGATCAGAGATAGAGAGAGAACCAATAGAAGATCAGAGATAGAGAGAGAACCACAGCCTCATAGGAAGTCTAAGGAAACCCCAGCTGGCACTCGACGACGAGTGGCCTGTGTTATAGAATTATTTCCATAGTATGATTGAAGTAATATGGCACATTGTTGATGAATTGAATAATGATTGTGCATATATATAAATAGTTTTTTGCAACTGCATAATTACCTACAAGCCGACGTGTGCTTCTGTAGGCTTGGAACGTACTGGGCTCTCCTAACATTCAAGCCCATATGATTTAGGGAGAGTTTGCCTGGCGACTGGCCAGTGGCGACTCAACAATCACTTTAAATTGATATCTAGTTTCGTATAATATACCTATTTGCTATGATTGCAGTACATCCAATAAGGAACCATAATTACATGAATATCATAGATTAAGTTAGTAATTAGAATTTATTGCTTTGAATATACCTCTAGTGTCTTTTGTTTTGTTTATTAATATTTATGTAAAACATGGCCTGACCGGCCTGACATAATTATATAGATCCTCTGGTAGTTTAATACTTTTCTTGTGTGGTTGTGTCCGAGTGTGAGTTAGCTGCCTCTCGTGCAGTCGAATGTTCCCCAAGACCCTAACTCTGCTCCTGACATCTGGAGGGGACATCCTCACCCTAAACTGACATCTGGAGAGGACCCCACTGACATCTAGAGGACACCACTAGCATTTAAACTGACATCTGAAGAGGACCCCGTCAACATCTGCAGGGATACCACTCTAGACTCCACTGTCATTTTTTGTAGTTTATAGTTTTGTATACTGCTAATTTTTTTTTTGTTTCTCCCCCACATGTCTGGCATGTCCTCTCGTCATTGATCCTGGGACCACTACGAGGGACTGACAGCTAGTAACAGGCAAAGACAAGACCAGCGCTGTGGACCAAGGGAAAGAGCCAGTCCATTTCACCCAGTTAAGTGAACCATCTGTATTAGTCTTCGTTTGAGGGGTTCGTCGCTCCAGCTCCCCTACTTTTGACAGGCATTATTTTTTTTTCTTTTGTGTTTAGATTAGATACGCGGGAGGTTGGAAGGGATCGAGACTCAGCTTACCTTTCTTGCCAGACTAGTCGATCTAGATGGTGGTTTAAACAGGGTGTGAGGTATGCTTTGCCTTGAATAGTTCTGTAGGGACCTGTTATGCGTGTAGATTGTTAGCGTTCTATCTTCCTCGTACTTTTAGGAAGACGTCTCTCCTGTGCTTTTCTTACCTATCTGTAGATAGTTTCAGGTTAGTCGGGTCTGTTGTCGTTTGTTCTTTCTATTAGTCTAGTCACTCTCTGTGTAATTCTTGTCCATTATAGTGTACAGTATCATATTTATATGCTCATACTTGCTATATTATTGCCTGGGATAAATCACGTGTCTATGGCACGTTGAGAGATAATCTGGATATTACAGTTGTTAGGCTTGTATAGCCAAGGAAGTTAATATCGTGAATATTGATTTATTCCGGTTTATAGCAGAGGGAACGCTGCTAGGAGTGTACGGAAGATACACTGGGAATATTACATTGGTATCGTTAGTTAACGACCAATCACGGAAGCAGTAGACTGACTGCTTGAGGATTAGGAGATATACGTGAAGGAGATAAGTGATCACTAGGATAGCTCAACCACTACTTGGTTGACTAAGACATACTGTTTGTTGTTAATTTCGTTATTTCGTTCATACTGCAGGAACGAACACCCGCAGAGTGCAATTGATACATTGCTTCCAGGGAGAATAAAGTTAGAGAGTTTTGATGTTGTCCTCGATTAGGACATTATATCGCATTATCGACCGGTATCATGGCCGAACTACAGAGATATTTGGAACTCGCTCAATCATTTGGCATACCGGGAGCTCAGCGTGCTTCTTGGGTTGACCAGAAACTGAAAGAAGAACGAGAAGAAAAAGCCGCGGAGAGATTACGCCAAGAAAAAGCCGCGGAACGTGACGAGAGAGCCGCGGAACGCGCGGAGAAACAGGCTCAAAGAGAATATGAGCTCGCTTTGAAACAGTTGGAAGCGAAGCAAGCCCAGCCTACCGGGGCTCCGGAATTTGCTTCCAATAATAAAACGAAGCCTAAATTGCCAACCTTTAATGATAAGGTTGATCGTATTGATTCCTACCTCCACCGCTTCGAACTCAATGCCGTTTGCGCGGGATGGCAGCGTGGTGAGTACACGTCATGCCTCGCCAATCTTTTGACAGGGAGAGCGTTGGAAGTTTTCCATAGCCTCACTATTGATGACGCTAGGGACTATGACATTCTAAAGACCGCGCTATTAAAGCGTTTCCAACATACGGAAGATGGATTTCATAAGCGTTTCCGCGATTGCAAGCCGGAAGCTTCTGAGAATTTCTTCACTTACGTGGACCGCCTCCGCCACCTGCTCAGCCGTTGGACTGAGTTGGCCGGTGTGGAAGAGGGAAATTTCAAGAAACTATATGATTTAATAATTAAAGACCAAATATATATGTCCTGCCACACGGACCTGGTGGCGCATTTTAAGGAACAAGCCCCCAAAACTACCGTCGAGATAACATCGATAGCGGAACGGTATGCTGCGGCTCACCCTAATCGATCGTTAGCTAAAGCTAAATTGAGCGAACCATGTTACGCCGGCGTTGCTACTAGGACACCGGTACCGTCGAGACAATCACGACAGCCCTTTCGTCAGTCGCCGCAGGTTCGTCCACGGTCCGAGCCGCCGTTTAGCAGGAGGCAACCGAATCCCCATAAATTTTCTCGGGACTGGGAACCCCGATACACACGTCCTTTCCCTACCGGAGGACCGCGTAACTACTATCAAGCGCCCCCATCTCCTTCTTATCGAGGTACACCTCGAAGGGATGATATTCAAATCCACTGTTATAGATGTGGCGGCGATGGCCACATTCGGAGACAATGCAGAGTTAGACTAGATGCGGCAAATGCATGCTCTGTAGCATTCACCGAAAACCGCGGTAACAGAACTAGGAATGCCGAAACCGTAAATAAAGTTATTCCAGTTATGCCCGCCCTCCACGAGCGAGGCGCGCTGACATTGTATGAGGGACGAGTAAACACCATACGAGCATCCGTATTGCGAGATTCAGGCTGTACGACCGTCGGTGTGCGGGAATCGCTTGTCCGTCCTGCACAACTCCTGGATCGCGATGCGACATGCATTACTTTTGGTGGTTCAGTTGAACATTTTCGCTTAGCGGAAATATATGTTGACACACCGTTTATAACTGGTGTTGTCACGGCCTGTGTGCTACCGAATCCGGTTGCCGACCTAATCATTGGCAATATTCCCCATTTAAAGGACGTCTCCGATAGCGAACTCGAGATTTGGGACGATGAGAACGACATTGCGTGTGTCACGACAAGACAACAATCGCGTCGCCAGAGTGACGACACATTACGATCGCCTGTCGTCGACTTGGATGTGACCTCCGAGGTTTTTCATAACGAACAGCGCACAGATCCATCACTAAAGCCCCTCTTTGCTAAGATTCATCCGGACAGCCCGGATACAACCAGGTTCTGCCTGAAAGACGACCTCCTATATCGCGTTTTTCGGGGTAAGCGCGAGACTATCATGCAATTAGTGATACCAAGATCATTTCGCCGTGACATCGTCCGCCTCGCGCACGACACGCCATTGTCGGGCCATCAGGGCAAAGCCAGAACAAAATCGAGAGTCCTGTCTCAGTTTTTTTGGCCCGGGGTTTACGGTGACATAAATAGCTATGTGTCGCGTTGCGATACATGCCAGAAAAGAACCCCCAAAGGAAAAACTTCGCGGGCACCTATACAAGAGATGCCGCCGGTGTCCACTCCATTTCAGCGAGTTGCCGTCGACATCGTCGGGCCATTACATAAGTCGGATAGAGGCCATCGGTTTATTCTATCAGTAATCGATTATGCCACCCGTTGGCCTGAGGCAATCCCGTCAAAAGAAATATCGGCCGATCACGTCGCCGAGGCATTGGTTACCATATTCACGCGCGTCGGATTCCCGTCCGAATTATTATCCGATAGAGGTCCGCAATTCACCTCCGACCTTTTCAGGAAAGTACTGGAACTCACGGGCATTAGGCAGAAACTTACGTCACCATACCATCCACAGTCCAATTGCTGTTGCGAGCGCTGGAATGCCACCATGAAAGCTATGCTGGCACGCGTTTCAGCCGATAGACCTGGTGACTGGGACCGTCGACTTCCGGCCATCTTGTTCGCATATAGGGAACTCCCAAATGCGACAACGGATTTTTCCCCGTTTGAACTTTTATACGGTCGTAAACCACGTGGCCCGATGGCCATTTTACGCGATTTATACGCCGGTTCTGATACCGACGTTCCTGATACGCGATCCGCGTATCAGTACATCGTCGATCTCCGACATAGAATATTTAATGCATGCGACCTGGCTCGACAATTTGCATGCGTACGGACCAGGTCATTTATAGGATATCGCGATCGGGGTAGTCGGTTAAGAACCCTGTCAGTCGGAGATCGGGCATTGGTGCTGTTACCAGAAACGAACAACAAGCTACTCCTCACTTGGAAGGGCCCCTTTCTAGTTAAGAAGCGACTCTCGAGAGTTAATTATCTCATTACCATCCGTGGTAACGATAAGGTTTACCACATAAACATGTTGAAAAAGCATTTTACCGATGATCAAGGTCATCACGATCATTCTTGCCATATTGTGGCCCAAGCAAACGCAGCGATGGTCACTATCGATGACAACGACCGGGAGCCATTACCTATGACTAGATCGCTCCTGTCCTTGCTGGCCACAGAGGACGCGACTTCCGTTAATATCAATCCACAGCTGGATCAAAGTAAGACACAGGACATAATGGATCTTGTTCAGGAGTTTGCGCCACTATTCACTGATTTGCCGGGTAAAACATCCTTAGTTCAACACGTCATCCGGTTGCACTCGGACGTACCCGTGTTTGTTAAACCCTACCCGCGCCCGCTGCGCGTGCACGACACCATACAGTCCGAGGTGGAAAAGATGCTCAGCTTAGGAGTCATTGAGCGTTCGACGAGCCCTTACTGCTCGCCGATTGTACTAGTAAAGAAAACAGACGGTTCCGTTAGGTTTTGTATCGATTACAGGAAGCTTAACGCTCTAACCATTTACGATGCTGAACCTATCCCGAATCAGGAAGAGCTGTTTGCGCGATTGGCTGAGTCGTCCGTATTTTCGAAAATAGATTTGGCTAAAGGCTACTGGCAGATCCCAATGGAAGAGGCCAGTAAACAGTACACAGCGTTTCAGACCCCTATGGGTCTCATGCAATGGAGGTTCATGCCATTCGGTCTCGTAACAGCACCAGCGACATTTGCGAGGATGATGAACATCCTATTGCAGCAGACACCATACGTCCTAAGCTACTTTGACGACATTTGCGCTTTCCATACGGATTGGAAAGGCCACTTAGAGGCACTTCGTCAAGTTCTTAGTAAACTTCGAGATGCCGGGCTTACAGCTAAGCCTAGCAAAGTCTTCCTGGGTTATACGCAGATTAACTTTCTACGACATACTATCGCCAAAGGCGTCCAAACACCGGACGACAATAAAATAAGTAAGATTTTAAAACTCCAGGCTCCTCATACTAAAAAGCAGGTTCGTAGCCTGTTAGGCTTTTTAAGCTATTATCGGAAATTCGTTCCTAATTTTTCGGCCCTTACGGCCCCGTTATCCGATCTTACAAGAAAAGACCGACCCAATAAAATTATCTGGACTACGCAGTGCGCCACCGCGCTCGCGACAGTGCAGCAACTGTTCTCCAGTTCGCCGCTGCTTATCCTACCAAATATTAGGCACACCTTCACCGTCCGCACTGACGCGTCGGACCAGGGAATTGGAGCTGTTTTGTTTCAGGAAAGAGATGGCTTATAGCGCCCGTGTATGTACGCTAGCCGGAAATTACTTCCGAGAGAACAGAGATACGCTATCATAGAGCGGGAGTGCCTGGCGATTGTATATGCCGTAGACGCGTTTTCCCGCTACTTGCTTATGACGGAATTCGTCATCGAGACAGACCATAAACCGTTATTTTTAAAATCGAACCGAGCCAAGAACGCTCGTTTGACCAGATGGAGTCTGGCCCTTCAGGAATATCGCTTCATTATAAAGGCCATTCCTGGTGGAGACAATGTCCATGCCGACCTATTATCACGGTTACCTTAATCTTGTTGTATTTTAGTCTGTCATATGTATTGGCGTTGGATGGGATTGACACCTCATTCAGAGACCGAGGGATGGTATCACATATTGTTCACCCATTGTGAACACTTTTCACCTACCCCTGTGCTTTCCTTTGTTCCAACAGCTATTTTATTGACGTCGACCCGTATTTTGGCCACACTAGACGTTGTTGCCCAGGGTCGAGGACGAGAAGTCATGGCAGACCAGGAGTCAAGATACACTAATGCCATCGATGCTACTATAATCTTTTCTTGAGTATTATTCATTGTATGTATGCATTCCTGATGACATTCGCACAGGATCAATGTTGTACTCTAAAATTTTCGAGTTATGATTGTTGATGTCTACGTATTTAGAGGTAAGATTTAATCCTCAGAGAGAGATATACTTTTGGACGGAGCCTTAAGATTTTCATGAAGTTTTGTCCATCAAGGATACCCGTCCTGTAGGTTTTTCTTCAACTTTTGTAGTAGTCTTAGTTATTACTTAGTTAAGTTCACCTTCGAGCAGTTTCTCGACTCATGCCTTCCCCTTACGATAATCATTTATATCGTTAAAATTGCAAATTTTAACTGGGGTGGGGGATGTGTCATGATTCGGATGTTGTTAAAACTCACGCAGAGAGTGAGTTGTTGTTGTTTTACCAGGGCCATGAGAAATTGGCTGGTGGCCTTGAACGGCCCTCGCGAATTATAGTTGGTGAGTAAATAAATGTAAAGTTAAACTATTGGATTCACGCTTGTCGGTTTTAATGTTCGTGATTAATAAGTAATGGAGTAGGGGTGAAACAAGGTGGGGATAGTTGACATTGTTAAGTATGACTAGACAAGTTTTTGCACGTTAACTTGCTGGTAGAATAGTGCAGACGTATTACTACAATTAAAATGGTGGGAGATTTCGACCAATGAGATAGCTGAACTAATTGGGCCAGCGGACTAGCACTGCTGGGTAGTTAGATAGTATAAAACATCGTGTAACGTTCAGATTTATTGAATACAGACGAGCAGAAGCATCGTGTCGTGAAGTATCTCCGGTTGGCCAGTACCTGAACTGTGATTTGAAGACTAGAAGTCCTTGCTAACGGACTGACTGAGCTCTAGAAAGAAAGGTCTGAGTGGGCTGTCCTTTGAAAGCCCACGCTGCGCTATTTTGATGTTCGCGCCTACCAGTAGGCGTGACCAATGGTAATATATCTTATTTGTGTAAGCATAATAGAAGATCAGAGATAGAGAGAGAACCAATAGAAGATCAGAGATAGAGAGAGAACCACAGCCTCATAGGAAGTCTAAGGAAACCCCAGCTGGCACTCGACGACGAGTGGCCTGTGTTATAGAATTATTTCCATAGTATGATTGAAGTAATATGGCACATTGTTGATGAATTGAATAATGATTGTGCATATATATAAATAGTTTTTTGCAACTGCATAATTACCTACAAGCCGACGTGTGCTTCTGTAGGCTTGGAACGTACTGGGCTCTCCTAACATTCAAGCCCATATGATTTAGGGAGAGTTTGCCTGGCGACTGGCCAGTGGCGACTCAACAATCACTTTAAATTGATATCTAGTTTCGTATAATATACCTATTTGCTATGATTGCAGTACATCCAATAAGGAACCATAATTACATGAATATCATAGATTAAGTTAGTAATTAGAATTTATTGCTTTGAATATACCTCTAGTGTCTTTTGTTTTGTTTATTAATATTTATGTAAAACATGGCCTGACCGGCCTGACATAATTATATAGATCCTCTGGTAGTTTAATACTTTTCTTGTGTGGTTGTGTCCGAGTGTGAGTTAGCTGCCTCTCGTGCAGTCGAATGTTCCCCAAGACCCTAACTCTGCTCCTGACACCCTTGTCTCGGGACCAATTGCCCCCAAACAATCATGAAGGAATAGTTTATGTAAATTACAAATATGTTATCATAATGTCTGAGATTTTGACTCTACATGTACACACTTTCAATTTGGGGCGATATCTGTGCTTGTTGTAATGATGTCACAAAAAAGTAAACGTGTCACATTGCCTGTCAAATTGGAGTTGGCAAAAGACGCGGAAAGTATTAACGTTTTCAAGCATACAACTTGAGGACAATGCAAGTAATCTCCACGAAGATCTAACACATGTAGCCTATGTACAACAGGCGCCTTTTGCTACAACACAGTTTCCTGGAATTCGACACTTTCAATCTAGTTAGAGTGACATGCGCGACGACCCTGGAGATGCAGCAACAAATTAAAGAAAAAAAGTGATAGTGAAATTGTAAGGGAAGCCGTCGAGGAAGATCCCGCATGTGATATTTGAATCAGGAGCAACATAAGATCTTTCATTTGGAACAATTTATAGAGTTCTTCATGATGGATAACGTATGAGCAAGGTTGGAGCAAAATGGGTACCCAATAATCTGATTATATATACTGATATAAAGAAAGCTACGATCGGATGTGCTCAAAATTTGCTGCAAATGCTTGGCCCCAATGGAATGAAGCGGTCAAGAGACAGTCACTGCTGGGGAAGCATGCATTTACAATTATAGCGTTCTCTCAATGGGCTCCAATGTGGCGTGGATAGTGTAACAGGAAATCGTTCACCACTATGGACCAACAAATCAAAGTAAAAGAAGACTTTTCTCCATCTTTTATTATTACCATGGTTCTATGGTGGTTGAATTTTGCCTGGAATTTTAACAACGGGACGACCACAAATTTATTACAAAACAAAAGCGCCCCCAAAGCTTGTTGCGTCAATAGTAAGCAGTGTCCAAATACGTGTGCGAGAAGTATTAATTTGGTTTCTCGTAGAGGACGTTCCCCCGGAACAAAAAAGTCGTATAAGTTCCTTCTTGCCTTTTGCTAAGAATGGAGACTTTCGATAATTTTCACATGAAGCCTTGAAAACTCCATGAAATGTCACCATAAAAACCCTTGAATGTATTAATAACGATTTTTTTTTTTTTTTTTAAAGCTGTTGTTTACTTTTTTTGGGGGGGGGGGTGACGTTGTACTCCGTCCGGGGAACGTTTACTGTGAAGTAAAAGATCTGGGGAACAAATACTTTATACCATTCTATCCCCCCCCCCCCGTTCCCCCCGTAACTTTTGCTTCTTAGCAAATGTTCCCCGTAGAATAACTGCATGCACATTGAAGTAAACGTTCCCTCCGACCAAATACATGAGTACTACCAACGAAATGTGCCAATTTGTGAAGCCAATAAACAAGGATATATGTTTTACATGGCAGCCTAATTACCCATAATTTTAGAGATTTAAACCAGACTAAGAGAGAAATAAGAACTACATAGGCCCATGTAACAACACTACTGGCATGGTTATTGGCTGTTTTCTTCCTTTTCTCTTTTCCGTTCTGTTTTTCCCGTTCTCTTCTTGTTTCTTTCATCCCTACTTCTTCTTCATTTTCTATTCCAATCTACATTTTTAAATATCTATTTATTTCTGTTGCGGGGGTTGTATCAAATTTATACATATATTTTTTGTTTGACCGTTCTTTACCTTTTTTAAAATATTTTATTTGTGATTTACATGTGTTTATTTGTTGCTTTTATCGTAATATTTACCTATAATTCTTATGTTATGGGTGTGCCCGGGCGTCCATGCATATGACTGTGTTTGTATGTAAAGATATACTGACAGACAAACAGAATAAGATCGCTCGGAATGGTCAGTTCCTGTCGGGTGTCATAGATTTGGTCCTGACTGGACCAGAAAAGGTAGAGAATGTAACTGGTCACATGGCGCCTGGAACAGATGATAAAATGATATGAAGAGAAAACACTCTGCATGTTCCTTTTTGCCAATCGAAATTGGAAGGGGGTGGGGGTTGTTAAACCCGTGCCATACTTGGGAAGATGGGATTTTTCTCGTAATCAGCACACAGCCCCAGTGTCAGCAGTCTTTTTCTTCTGCGCGCTCTCGACGAAGGCTTCAGTTTTGAAGCATTGAAGATTGACATCAAGCCTTTGCGCCCCTTTGCCGAGCATATTTCTAACTCTTCTTGGTCCAAACCATTCTGGAATTGACTTGTCGCTTTCCGTGCGTCTTGCCTACTATTCCTACACACAATTTTGTCTTCAACTGCGTATAATATCAATTGATGTAGTCGAAAAGCTCCAAAGGATTGCAGTATTCTCGAGGTTTCAATTATTTTTATTTGTTTTTCTCTGTTATCAGAGCCAGAGTGACAGATCAAATTATTGTGATATCTCGCTGCCATAGGTCCTAATGTCATACAAATCAAATCGGCAGGTATATTTGAAAGGCACATCTTTCCATTTGATATTCGAGCATCAGATGTGACTTCCAGTGGAAATACAACAATGTATAAATGAGTTTGGAGTCATTTTTAGCCCTGTCCCTGTAAGATCCTGGAATGAAGGAAACGCTTTGCACTGTAAATCAAAACTGATCCGTTGCCGGCCCTGGCCAGTCACTGACACTCACAAAATCTCAGTTTTTATACCCACAAACAGGGCGAATCCATTTCAGTTTTAAATCGTTTGATGAAGGGATGCAATCTTGAAGTTTTGCTAATAATTCGCTGTTTCCTTTCATCTTCTCGTCGTCGTTGCTAACACACCAACCCCAGACGATGGGAATAGTCCAGCTATCTACTTTTGAGAGTATGACATTTTGTTTTTGTATGAAGTTCGTGAAACCAAGGTCTTTAACCATCTTTATTTCTTCTTTATTTCTATTTGGCAGGAAATTTCAGGTAAGTAACTTTCCTGGTTCACCCCAAAAATGTTTGTCTGCAGAACTTCTGGACGGTCCCTTGTATTCTTAGAAAATTATATAAATTATCAAGATAAAACCTGTGCTGGATAAATATATTTGATTTTTTTAAAATAATTTTTCTGGTGCAATAATTTAACTATTTCAAATAAATGTTTGCTTTTTCAGATGATTTGGACAAGTCGCTTCATGTCTGGGCACTGAAAGGTTAAAACAGTCGCTTTTTGGAAACGGTAATTTTGATTGACACGCTTGAGTGAAGACTGTACGACCTGTAAAGTTGTATCAGAGGATGGAACATTCACTATCTGGTGGAAAGTTTGTCAGGAACTAGATGGCAAAATGTCCACATCAGAAATTTTATTTACTTAATAGACCACATTGGAATAATATAAATTAGTCATTGAGGTGTCAATAATAAACGCTTACAAACAAAACAGTGATTCACTAACCCCTAGTATGAGATCCAGTTTGGCAAGATCCTGAAATGTGTCAACGTCCAAAACCATAAAAAAGGCTGACCGGGGACAGCAAGGGCCAAATAAAGGTTTGTCCATGCAATATTTGATGACAATCAAAATCACCAAAGTCAAAACTGTGAAGGATGAAATGGCTGCTGCAGCCTGAAAAGGAAAATAATGAAAATAACACAATATCAGCAACGGCGACAAAATCAATAACAACAGTAATGAAATGAAAATGATAGTGACAGTATTATAAATTGTTTACCTGCGTCAAAATCTCCTTTTCTTTCTCTGTGACCCTGGCAATTGCGAAGGCCCAAGAGCACATGACAGCGGATAGCGTAATCATGATTTCAGAGGATCTCAGCTCTCGGTTTCTGCATGATTTTATTCTGTATCCCAGGAGTCCTGTCATAGCCACTGTGGTCAAAAGGTTTTCAGGATATAAAAATAAAAAATTAAACATTGGTAACTTTTCACATCCTTGCATTCTTTTTTTTTTATTATTTAGGAACTTACAAAGGTCCAACAACTACATGTCACCGTCGACTTTGGGGCTGGGGTAATAGAATCTCACCATACTGACAATAAAAGAATAGGTTCATATCCACATTTCAGCCATACCAATGGGGTCAGAGAACCTTCCCCCCCGGCAGGATCCCAACCTGCGATTTCTGGCACTCTAGGCAAGATCTCCAACCACTGGGTCATTACGCCGCCTTTTACAATGGGCAGATTTTTTAGAAGAAAGAAAATATCTGACAATTTGAATGGCTTGTGAAGAAACTAATACACCTCCAACACTTTTTATAGTTACATTTTGCCATTTGATCAGTGGTAAGGTAATTCGTGACCCCAAAACTGCATTATGTAACTATAAAACTTTCTCAGACCACTGGTGTGTTTCACTGGCGTCGGCTAGAATCGCGACGCTGACCACGATGCTTTGCAAACTATCCCTGGAGCAGCGCCATATTATGGGGTTCAAAATTAGGGCATTGAGAAATACGAAATAAAATTCAAAATTCCATAGGCGGAGCGCAAGTTCTGTGAATCCAAGTGAAACAATCCAGTATACAATGAGAGGAAAACTTATTGCACTTCAGCACTCCCTCCTTTGCTCACCCATGAGTCAATAGCAAATTAAATGTATAACCTTCCAATTTCACATACTTCATATAATTTTATGATCGTCTCTAGGACGCCGTGGCCGAAAATTCATGTAAGGATAAGAACTTGCTCGGGATTAATTTTGGTTTGTTTTTATCTAACTCGACTCTACTGATTGCACTAAAATGACGAAGAGGGCAGTCTCCAAGGCGGACATGTTTCGCTTTCACTGACGAGAGCAAGTTTGACCCGCTGTGCATTGTTCCTTTTCCTTTTTGAAATCGCACAGGTAGTAAGCACGTGCTGGAATGGGCTGATTATCGTGACGATTGGGATGAAGCAAGTGGGTGCAAGTGGGCGCATGTAAGGGTGACAAGTTCCATTGAGTTCAGTTCAGTGGTCGAGTTCTTCCGCATGCCACCAACTCGCGAATTCATTACATACAACCACTGAGCGCTAGTGGTGAGAACTTTGAGGAATACCTACCTGCAAAAAAGCAAAACGAGTATGCCACGGTCTTGTCAATGTGATGTCTGACTATCATGAAGATTGATCCCGTCAAGACCAGCAAAAAATGCACGAGAGAGATCCCATTGAAGCAGATATTGAATCTTTTGGCCTGAAGACAAAAGAACGATGAAACTGACGAACAAAAAGTTGAGTTTTGCTTTTCACCTGTTCGGCCTAATGAAGCTATACAAGAGACGATGCTTAGACCCAGCTCAGCCTGCCCAGGAGCGAATGCCTTAGAAGCACCGCTAGAAGTTTTACTAGGTTGGACCTCTCACTCAAAATTAATTTAACCTGGGACCTGTCGCCCAGACTCAATTGACACTGGGATTTCTCACCTAAACTTAATTGACACTGGGATTTCTCACCCAAACTTAATTGACACTGGGATTTCTCACCCAAATTTAATTGACACTGGAATTTCTCATCCAAACTTAATTGAACCTGGGATTTCTCACCCAAACTTACTTGACACTGGGATTTCTCACCCAAACTTAATTGAACCTGGGATTTCTCAACCAAACTTAATTGAACCTGGGATTTCTCACCCAAACTTAATTGACACTGGGACTTCTCACCCAAACTTAATTGACACTGGGATTTCTCACGCAAACTTAATTGACACTGGGATTTCTCACCCCGACTCAATTGACACTGGGATTTCTCACCCAAACTTAATTGACACTGGACTTTCTCATCCAAACTTAATTGAACCTGGGATTTCTCACCCAAACTTACTTGACACTGGGATTTCTCACCCAAACTTAATTGAACCTGGGATTTCTCACCCAAATTTAATTGAACCTGGGATTTCTCACCCCAACTTAATTGACACTGGGATTTCTCACCCAAACTTAATTGAGCCTGGCACCTCTCAGGGAAAGTGCTGGGCGTGCCTAAGCGAAGAGAACTACTGTAACTAAGGAGGTTATGTACCATTCCTCATCTCATATTTTACACTAAATCTTATGAAAGCCATTTGTTAGATTGCAGCCTGATTTTGAGTTTTTTGAGTTTGTTTCTTCCCAACTTCCAAAAAAATAAAAAAATAAAATTGAAGTGTTTCCCCGCAGTTTAGTACTGTACAAATGATTTTTTTAATAACGAGATGAGGCACTTGGCGTTTTCTCTCTCTCTCTCTCTCTTTTTTTTTTTCTCTCTTTCTCTCTGATCTGAAAAGTTTCCCGCAATACGTTACAGCCTTGCTACAAATTTCATGTACGCCAGGGCACTACGCACTCGTCTTTGGGCCGGGAGATCGCGCCAAATTAAAGGCGTATCAAATACAGTCTCGCGTACGGTGGGCTCATCAGTGGGAGCACAAAAAAGTTCATTGCATTTTACATTGCAATTTTTCTTATTTATTTATTTATTTATTTTTAATTTTTGGAATTGCCTGAACTTGAACAAAAATACAATAGTTCGATACAAAAGCGATTGGGTTGGATTAAAACTGAAAAAAATTAATTTTATAATTTTTGAAACTGTCATTTAGGCTGTGGGGCTGACAAAAAGGAAAAAAACAAAGGGGGGAGATAACAGCACCACAATGGATGAAATACTTCAGCCACTTTTTTAAATACATAATAAGATTCAGTCCACTTATTAAAAGCGTTAAAAAAAAAAACTCAAAAATCAGGCAAGTGTAGCCACTAAAAAATCAATTTCATAAGGTTTAGAGTGAAATACGAACCATTGAGGCGGTGCCATAGATTATCCTGACCCTTGACATTACGACATCACTCACTAATGTACAATATTATCATAGTGAAATTACATGAAACAAATCACCTATATTGCAGTAAAATATTCAGCTTTCAATACATGTATTATTTATACGGTTGGCGGTGTATTTTTATCATGTTTGTATCCAAAGTTATTAACATTGTATATACTAGGACTTTATAATAGCCCTGAAATCATCTCTCTATCTATCTATCTATCTATCTATCTATCTATCTATCTATCTATCTATCTATCTATCTATCTATCTATCTATCTATCTATCTATCTATCTATCTATCTATCTATCTATCTATCTGTCTGTCTGTCTATCTATCTATCTATCTATCTATCTATCTCTCTATCTATCTCTCTATCTATCTATCTATCTATCTATCTATCTATCTATCTATCTATCTATCTATCTATCTATCTATCTATCTATCTATCTATCGATTTGTCTCTGTCTGTCTGTCTGTCAATCTCCCTACCTGTCTGTCTGTCATTCTGCCTATCTGTCAATCTGCCTGTTGTCTGACTGTTTTCTGCCTGTCTGTCTGTTTGTCTATCAATCTGCTGTCTGTCAGTCTGCCGGCCTGTCCGGCAGTCTATCTGTCTATCTAGCCATACACTATAATTCATGTCATGACCTCGTTGCCGTCATCTTGGCCGAACACCACAAAACCATGTTATGCCAAATAGACACCACAATTGAAGTGAAGAATGGCTTTACAAATTCACATATAAACAAACTCAGGTAAACTAACATTCAAACAGCAAACTGTTGCGTCTTCTCTAGTTTCCACGTGGTCTTCACTTGACTGTCCCGTGGTATTGATCAAACCCTCCCTCTCGCGAGCGCTTGAATTATCCATTGTGAACGGCGAGTCTCAGCTGGGTATGACCAAGCAGAAGATGAGACTAATCTTATATATTATTATTTTAAAATTCCAGGCCGAAGTTTCCTTTTCCAGAAAAACCAAATTACAAGACATGACGTGGTTCAGTCACAAGACCTGACTTATCTTTCACAGTCACCTGGACACATTCAACAAGCCAACTTTCTGTGCAGATTCCTATCAACCTGAGATGGTGTTGACTAAACATTTCATCTACACAAATTTCAATGATTGACGAGTTTGTGTGTTTGGTCGTTTGTTTTTAATATGATTCACAACATTCAAGTCCGTCATTCACCTTTACCATTGCGGTCGTTAATGATTATGGTATGCGATATGGATAGGCTGTAGGAGGTTCATGGTGAAATCTGAAATATAAATCGAATAAATCTTTTTTTTTTTCATTGTTTCTTTTCCCCACCTTTTGAAAGTTTCCTTGCCCAAATCGAAATTACTTGTATATTTATAATACTAGTAAAAGGCGCAAAAAATCTGGACAGTCAGGCGTGGACAGCCACTTAACAATAACTGTCATGTTATAGAAAAAGACTTGAAATGCCAATCATGGTTAAATTCACTATTTAAAATCATTTTATAGAATGAAATTAATATACTCTTCTTTCTTTCTGTGTTGTCTACTTTTTTTTAACGACTAATTAAGTATTAAATTCAATCACTGGACGGGCCGGCAGACTCCCATGCCCGGCTACTTTTCCTTCTCCGTGGAGTTCCCACACAGTGCAACCAGTTTCAATTCCCCTCACCTCTCACCATTGGGTGACGAGAGGTAAGAGAGAGGTAAGCAAAACGGATGCAACACATTAATTTACATTCGATCCGTTTACCTCTCGAAACTTGCAAATTTGGCGGAGAAAAGACACATCAGAGTGAGGCAATGGAGGCATTGCAGTTGCAGCTTATGTTGATGTTGTAGTTAAAAAGAAGACGGTCTGCTGGGTGAATGGATGGATAGATGGTTGGATGGATGGATAGATGAATGGCTGGATGGATAGATGGTAGAGAGGGAGAGGGTGAATGGACGGATGAGACATAGATAAATAGGTGGATGGATGAATGGACGGATGGATAGTTTAGAGGAGTGTGAGTGTGTATGTGTGAGAGAGAGAGAGAGAGAGAGAGAGAGAGAAGGGGGGGGGTGAAAAGGTAGAGGCTATGGCGGCCATGTTACCGTAATAGAACATTGCTGTCACGTGTATTACATCTATCAGTGAATCATACCTAACCCTATGGCCCTTTCACTGTCTCGCCTATCACCTAGTGCTCCAACCGGGGCCCTAACTGCCGGGGGAGGGGGAAGAGGACCCCCCCAAATCCCCTCCTAGGTCTAATCAGTGGAGCTGCCCCTGTCTCACATGGTCGCAATAGACACTCCGAAATGAAAATACTAAAAAAATACATAAAATAAGCTCACCATCAATGCCCAACTCATCTTCAATTTCCTTCCACTGTTTGTTTAGGTAAACTCTGCTCGAGTAATTATTGTCTTCAGTTTTATCGTACAACACTGACTGGCCTTTTCTGCACAGCCGCAATTAATCTTTCAATGAAACTTGTTGATTCCATGTTGCACTGCCGGTTGCTATACCGGTACATGCACTCTGTGGGTACTCTTACTGCCTGCTATGACACACCAAGCCCACACCCGAGAGAAAATCGAGAGCAATTTTAGTGCTGCGCTAAGTAAGATGACTACGACACAGGCCGAAACCGAATTGGAAACTGGACGGAGACATTGTGGCGGCGATATTGAAGGTTAAGAGTACAAACATAGAGGCCACCGAATTCTGTCACCGAGCCACTAAGCGCTTTAGGTGAGAAAAATTGCACTACATAAACGGACCGAATCTAGGTGAGCTCTATGTGCAGTTGTTGAAATTATAATATAGTGCAATTCTTCTCACCTAAAGCGCCTAGTGGCTCGGTGACAGAATTCGGTGGCCTCTATGTCTGTACCCTTTAGAGACACTCCCGTTTCCTCGGTTGTCGTACGACGAGTTCACCGGGGTCATGTGCTGATACCGAGTTGTCAGTGTATTGAAAATGGTTGCACTGTGTGCGTACCTTTACCTGAGGTAGTTGGTAGAGATAAGCCAGGGTAAGGCAGTTGCGGTGCGAAATGGGATCTCTTACAGAAATCCGACGTGTAGGATTGTGGTCACATTTTCTCATAGGATTGATTTAGTTCCTACATAGTCTCACTGGTTACGACATCGGATCGACTCCTATTTGATATCGCGTCGATCTACCTCTAGGGTAATCTGGTTAGTCCTAGGAAAATCCTATAAAAATATACGTTGGATTGAAGTATGGATGCCGGCACCGATGAAGTTGTAGGCAGACCTGCGAGCTGGTGAAAAAAAAAAGCAACAACAACTTCAAACCACTCGTATGAATACCCCAAACCCAAACTCAAACGGGGGGTTAAGCTAGTTACATAAATTAAAGTGTATTCTATATCGATGTATAATAATGGCTATGTTGTGTGTAATTTTGTGACGAGAGGCCAAATGCCTTATAATTTAAATCATAATATTTATTATTCATAATGAATTGTCATGTAATCTAATAAGGAAAGCAATGCTTATAATTATACTGAAATGCATGTCCACCACCAAAAAGGAAAGAGCCTGCCCAATATCAAGACTCACATGTTAACAGAGGCAACCATTTGAACAAAATGCACATTGGTGATCAAGACAGAATCATGAGTTATCACACTGTGAGTTATCACACTGTGAGTTATCACACTGTGAGTTATCACACTGTGAGTTATCACACTGTGAGTTATCACACTGTGAGTTATCACACTGTGAGTTATCACACTGTGAGTTATCACACTGTGAGTTATCACACTGTGAGTTATCACACTGTGAGTTATCACACTGTGAGCTGCAACTTGCTTGAGAAATCAATTTATAGGTATGATTTGATGCCACACACGGTGACCGTCTCATATTTCTTCTTCTTTTTTTTTCAAAAAAAAAAAAAAAAAGCACCAATGTTTGCAAATTTAATAGTGTGTCTATTATCAGATTCTGCCGGCGCCAGATTTTTTTTTTCTCATAATAATAATAATCATAAGCATTCATACTGTTACATGAAAGCACCACGCCTTCGTTAAAAACCGTTCCATATTTATCACCTGCAATGTCTTACAATAATTACTTTTACTCAGAATGGCGTGGAAGCATTGCATAGTTATAAATGTCTTAAATGTTGGTGGCGACCAAATTATTTTCAGCCATTCCCTTTTGCCTGTTGACCATCTGAAAACGGCGTTTCAGACCAGTGGCCATTGTTTTCGACCACCGAGACAAATGCATACTGTTGAGATGCTTAAATATTGCTACTATTAAATAACATGCAGTATAAACAATACATGTCCTTGTATTTCATTGGTATGTTTGCTAGTGCCCTGTTCTCAGCGAAGAGAGACAGGTTCAGAATGTTGCGGATATACCAGTGATGATTATTGTTGAACTGCCGTCTTTAAGCCACGAAAAAAAAAAAAATGGAATGTGGTCTCACAGTGTACCATAGTGGAGGGTGTCGAAAGTACCATTAGTCCAACACTCAAACCTCTGCTTTCTTTATTATTCACTTACATGTATTTCTAGACACTGTAGCTGCCGAACTACTTTCAAAACTTTTTCTAAAATGATAATTATTATAATGTAGTGGCGAAATAAAATGAAAAGATTTTGCTTTGGTCAGATTTTTTTGGGGAAAATAAAAATCACATCTTGGCTATGACAATTGTGTGAAAGACGAAATCTGCCTTTTGAATCTAAAATCTTGGGCATACTTGGGCCAAAATGAGTTCTTTGCATATTCATACTCAGCGAAAGAAGGCTCATCTTTCTAGAGTAGTTTGGTATCGTAGGGCGGTGAAATATTGAGTTATCGATAACCAAATTATCGATAACCTAACTACTACAGAAAGATGAAACTTCTTTCGCTTAATATAAAATTGCAAAAAACTCATTTTGGCCCAAGTATGCACATATTAGATTTTAGATTCAAACGGCAGAAATGGTCAAGAAAATTAAAAGATGGGTGGGTGAAAAAATAAAGTATCACATTGAAAGTAATAGACTTTTCAAAGTTGCAATCTTTTTCCCTCTCTCTGTGTCAGTAAACAGGTTGGCCTCCCTATCAAACAGGAAGAGTGCATACTGACTCTTATCAGCTTTGGTACAGTGCATTATTATTGTGTTGATGATATCAAGAAAAAAACCACTCCTATCGGTGACTGAACACCTGCTGGTTCTTGTGCGTTGTGCGTGAATGTGTGTGTGTGTGTGTATGTAAATGTCTGTCTGTGCGCAGGAGCACACACATATCTTCCCACCCCATCCCACCAGCCCAAAGAAATAAAAACCAAGGAATTGTTTTCTGCTTTCGTATTATGTCACAGTCATCTAAAAACCGCAATTATACACATACAAATGGATAAGTCGATAGTTGTACATGTGAACAGGCAGCTAGACAGACAGAGAGAGAGACAAACAGACAGACAGACAGCAGCCGGACGGTCGACACGGGCAGACAGGCAAACAGATGGATAGATAGATAGATAGATAGATAGATAGATAGACAGCAGCCGGACGGTCGACACGGGCAGACAGGCAAACAGATGGATAGATAGATAGATAGATAGATAGATAGATAGATAGATAGATAGATAGATAGATAGATAGATAGATAGATAGATAGATAGATAGATAGATAGACAGACAGACAGACAGACAGACAGACAGACAGACAGAGAGATAGATAGATAGATAGATAGATAGATAGATGGATGGATGGATGGATGGATGGATGGATGGATGGATGGATAACTAGACAGCCGGTAGAGATTTGTCGGGGAAAGGGGACAAACGTTATTATGCAAGAAGAAATCAAATGTACTAGATGAAAATAAAATATTGTAACGAAACAATAAAAGTTTGGATAAAGAAGTGCACTGGTTAGAAGTCGCAATGACCAGAAAAAAAAATAATAATAAAAGAAAACGAAGACAGCAAATCAGGAAGTGAGATATCAATTTTGACAGGTAAGTACCAGTAAGTACATCTTGTAGTACTTTTATCGCTGATCATATGACAACTTGAATCAACATAATTATTTGTGTTGTTTAGAGTCTAGAGGATCGGCCTGTGACTGGAGTGCAATTTGATGTAGTTGTCACTTCACAGTCCTACCCCACCCCTCTCCATCGCCCCCCCCCCTACCCCCGCCCCACCCTTCTCTCTCTGCCCAACATGTGTATGACATTCATAAATAATATAATATATAGAAACACAAAATATTAAGAAGCGAGAAACGGCTCCCGGGCGGGCACGCGCGCGCACACACACACATACACACACACACACGCACAAGTGCACTCACGTCCATTATTACTAAGAGGGTATGGTCACCTTATGTGATTCAGTATTTCAATGTGATATGAATTAGAGCTGTGCTTTAAAAACAACAACAATCGAACGATTCCTGTTAGCGTATAAAGCTTGCAGTTCCGCAGCACATCTGACTGGCTGTGGATCCGTGTCAGTGAGAACGCCTACCTGTTGATTACCTGAACAAGTCGTCTGATCCTAGGGGTGGCGGCTTTAGGATTCTCCTCGGTGGTTGTGGTGGTTGGGTGGGTATCCACCCCCTGCTTCCCCGTCCCCTACTCAGAAATCCTAGAAATAACAGCTATTTCCTAGCCGCCAGTGAGAAAGAGAAAGAGAGTGACAGAAAGAAATAGAGAAAGGGAGAGACGGAGAAACAGAGAGAGAGAGAGAGGGAAAGAATGTGTGTGTATGAGAGAGAGAGAGACAGACAGACACAGAGAGAGACAGAGAGAGAGAGAGAGAGAGAGAAAGAGAGAGAGAGAGAGAAAGAGAGCAGTACTTGTGATGTGCATACTTCTATTTCTCCTCTGACATCGTAGATTCCCCCCCCCCTCCCCACCCAGCCAACCACCCCCTCCCCCTACCCACCTTTTCCCCCTTTTCATATCACCGTGGAAAATCACTGATATCCATTCACGTGCTTCTAAATGTTTGACCTGTGAAACTATACTGAGAAGTGTGCAGTCATAATTATCATATTGCATTGAAATTGTTCATGATATGATAGATTGTAGCTATCTGCAAATGAGATCCAGGAGTTGGTGAGAAGAGTGGGAAAGAGATGAAGTGATCCTGACCAGGACTGTCTTAACCTCATTATGGGCCCCTGGACAGTCGTTTGTAATGCTCCAGATTTCCTTCACCGTTTCAAAAAGCAATGTAAACTTTGCATGCTTGGGGCCCATTGTGCCATTTGGCTAAAACGGCTCTGATCCAGACACGATCAGTCTATCAGATTTTCATTATAGCTATGTCTATTGTAATTCTCTACCATTAAACCGGCCATACACGCTAAAGCCTGCATTCATTGTCAGCATAAGCTTAAGTGTAGGCTCAAGCATTTTGCGTCCCCACACCTCACAAACAAGTTGTATACCTGACATTTTCAAAATGACCTTTCCAGTGGCGGACCTACACGATTGGGAGCCTGAAGCTTGAACTGTTATGGGGGCCCCTTCACAACCAGCAACAATAGGGCAACGTCTAAAACCCATTTTTAAAAAAGGTTTATTCGGGGGGGGGGGGGCTCCGGGACCAAGGGCCCAGAGACTTAAGCTTCATTAGTTTCATAGTAGATCCGCCTACAGACTAATATATTAACCAGACTGGAAACACGAGCTTCGG